>BMAW01090749.1:17538-57810 GCA_019974015.1 Nephila pilipes
CTGTAAAAAATATATCGAATGCTAAGATATTTTTATATGTAAGAATTATTCGTTTCTTAATATGTTTTCTCCTCCTAATATTTGATTAAAAAAATATTTAAACGCATAAATTACATTTAATTCTCAGGTAAAGTCATCAGTCGAAATCAAGATACACTTCTGATCACTTTGTACCTAAAATGTTAAAGGGTAACATAAGAATTACCCTTTTTTAAGACAAATGGTGTCACTAAAGTAAATAATTGTTACCATTGCGTCTGTTAAAAGGGATCAAAACCAATTTATTTCGTATTCATAGATTGGTTTTGATTTACCACCATTTTGCTCCCAAATCTGTTTTTGATTGCTCACGAGTCGAGTTGTTTCGTCGATGATACCTAGATTCATTATAAACACCAGAAACGACCAAAGATGAAAACAATGACTTATTTCCAAGAAATGGGACACAACGCAAGCAAGAAATGGGATCTGGTCTCGTCGGTCAAAAAACTATGATGATTTTTTGGCTTGCGAGTAAACGTAAACGTGGATTTCTCACAGAAATGGGAAAAAAAAAACAGTAGATAATATTACATTGAGTTTTCCTATTTCTAGCTCGTGGACCTTTTCAACCCCCTTCTAAATGGAGAACTTCAAACTTAATAATTATTAAAGGGGCTTCCATACCTCGTATGTTCTATGAGGCTGTCTTTAAGGAATACTCTATTATTTGTACCTTATAAGTTATCTTTTCTGTTGTTGTGTCTATTACATTATTAATACACAAAACAGTAATGAAATATCTTAAAGTTAAAAGTGACTATCTACCAAAATACCAATGTCTTAACAGGTGAACATAAAGCAAAATGTTTTGTAAAAAGCAAGAAATTCCATTCTGTTCTGAACTGAACAACGTTCGTTTATAAAAGTGACTCTTTCAATTGTACCTTTAAACATATTTCAGAGTATTTTTATAAGTACTTTTAAAACTACTTACAAGTTTTTTTTATTTACTTAATATTTGCTTGATTCAGTTAGTATATAATAATGATATTATTGAATTAAAAATTGAAATAAAGTAAAATTATTCAACACAGTTATGAATGCAATACAAACAATTACTGCTGAATGTTTTCCATGTAATATTTGCTAATAAATAATGCCTGGCTTGTCCTTAAAATTACAAATATTCAAATATCTAAATGCAAAATTGTCATATTTACATTAAGTACATTCGTCATGGCGACACATAACATAATTAAGTCTGCAAATTATCTGAGTTTGTAAAGTGGTAAGAATCTAACTTAATTTCACAAATTTAGTCTCGTGGGCATAAAATATAATGATATGGATAGATAATTATATGAATGTAATTAATAAAACATACGGCGGAACTTGAAATGGAATTATATTTGAAATCGCACTTTATTCTTACAATTCGAAATGATTGCACAAATTGTAAATCAAATTTATTCATGCTCAGGTATATTATTATAGTAATTTTAATTGGTATCCTGTGGTTTTAAATGGTCCTGTGTGACATAAAAACTGATTTTAAAAATCTTGTAAAATTAAAAATTTAGATATACAATATTATTAATTGGATGATGCACGAATTCGAAGAAAACATTTTAAAGTCTATTTTATTATATGTTACACTAATGTTAAATATAATGGTAAATGTAGTTCTTTTATATAAATTTATCTGAAACACTTGATTTAAAACTCAAGAATATAATGATCAGTGATATGATTGATAAATAAATTACCTAAAAAAACTATAATTTAGGTTTGATGACATTGTTTTCAAATTATTTTAATTTTGTGTGTGTGTGTAAAATGTATTATTATTATATATAATGTACTGTTTTAGGTATGTGTTTACCTCAAAATTACCATTTTCCTGAAAATTTTCGATAGTTTCTATACTACTTTTTATTATATCTTACAAACAAATGTGGTTTACATTTGTTTCTAGGACAATTAGTTAATGCATTAATATAAGTACATAATTTTCTGAAGAATCATTAATTTATTTATTTGCATTTAATAATTATTTAATATTTTTTTTTATTGCGAAAAATGTTATTTCTTACAAAATTATTTTTGAATTCAATTGAAATTTTACCACAAAGTGTTCCTTACATATCTAGGTATATTTTGAGTTTCAGACATAGCTTTTCAGTATATAAACATTTATTTTGGATCTATTTTTATTTAACAAAATGTTATATTTTTTTTTGTAAAATCATGTTGTATTCATAAGTTTTGATATAACTCAGTAAGTTTAAAAAATAATAGCATTTTTCATCTTCACAACACTTATTATGTGTATATTAAATAAATATGAAATACAATGATTTAAATTTATTTTATGAACTTTAGCGTAAATATCTATTTTTACTAAGGTTTAAACAAATATGGCCAAAATTTGAAAAATAAAAAAAAAGTTCATTAAAATGACTTTTTAATTTATATTTTTATAGACCATTGTAATTAAAAACATAAGTTTTTCACTAAGAGTTCTTGTTTTATGAATGAAAGTGTTCCAAAGATAGGCAAATTTTGATCGCATTTATAAAAGTTAAAAAGTACACACACACTCATACAAACACATACACACGTGTGTGCGTATAAACCAGAAAAATACGGCTAAACTTTATCCATAGGACAAATGCTTGCCTCTTCAAATTATTGAGCTTTAGTGACTTATCCTTAATTATATGATACAAATCACTAATACTTTGTGTATGAATTCTTAAAATAAACGTTCAATATAGATATTTAAAATGATTATATATTGTTATATTTCACATTTTTAGAACGGTTTAAAGAAGATATTTTCATGAAGAAAAATTTTTTTGAGAGGGCAATTATTCATTACATCTTATTCTTTAAAATTTAAACTATCGTGTTTTCCTTCTAAATTTATTATTTTTTGAAAATTTTGCATATAAACAAGATGTGGAACTAAAGATACGCTTTTAAATTCATAAACACTTTTCAGTGTACAATAAGTAAAAGTAAAATTATAAATTGGAAAGTGAATAGTAAATATTACTAATAATACTTTTTATACAATAATTGTTTCATTGCAATAAATCATTCTAAAATGCATAAACACTGTCTGTGTTTGTTTATCAGATTCTTTCATGTATTAAATGTAGTTAATATATTCCTGAAATATATGTAAAGAGGAAGGAGAAACTTTAATCAATATTTACAATAAGAGTTAAGTAAAGTTCATTAAAATTAGGAGTATTTACAGGTACTCAATCATTACGTATGTAAATGAGTGTAAATTTACCTTTCAGCACAGGATAGTAGTTAGAACCGTTAAAAGATAATGGCGTAAAATTTGGTAAACGTATGTCTAGACATCTTTCAAAATTAAATTTATAAAATTGTGAAATACATAGTTTCAAAGCTACTAAATTATAAAATGGACTGATGTGATTATATATTAACGAAAATCAGTAAGAAGACACTAGAGGAATATTGGTGATGGATCTTGTAATTTTGAACATCGGCCAAGTGACAAGGTTAACACCCGATCTGGGACCATCCTCTCCAAACTTCCGCCCCTCCCCGTCCCCGAAGGTAAGGCTTAGTACCTCGATCTGTTTCAACACGCATCATCTATGCTCCACATCAGGTCTTTAGTGGCTGCAGGGCTCCAGGTGAAGACTTCACAAAAACTTCGCCAGCCGCGAGTTCATGACCACGGCCACTAGGCTACTGCGGCCACAAAATTAAAGATAATTTTATATATTTATAAAGTTTCAATATGTCAAAAATTTCGTCATTTATATTTAAAAGATGTATATTCATCAATTGGAATTGTTTAGTTTTATAAACATTTCGATAATTGTAATGAAATATTCACATACCACTTTAAGATTTCTATATCAATCACTACAATTGAGATAATATCGTTTGCATTAGCAACATTTAGTGCCAATAATAGTAATTAAACTATTAAAATATAGAAGAAACAAAATTAGCTAATTTTTTGTCAATTTTATATACTCTTCACTTATTAAAATTAAAATCAATGGATATTATATTTTAACTTTCAGATATAGGTATGCACATGCTTATGTAAAAAAAATTCCATTAATAATTGATCATATAATTATGTATGTGCAATTAATAATCAGTAGCAAATTTGCATTTGTAAAGCGTTACACATTGCTTACCAATCACTGCATGTTTAACTTTAAAAACTTGCAGAGTTAATATAACATTCTAACCAGTGAACATTACTGAAATTTAAAAATTATAGGTTTGTAAAATTTGATTTTCTTAAAAAAATTATTTTTCAGACTTTCCAATAATTTTTATAGAAGTATTGCGATTTTCTTGAAATTTATTAGTATTAGAAGAATTTTGTTCATAGTATAGAGTATAATCCCATTTTCTATTTCGAAAATATTAGCACTGTTGACGAAGTACATTTTGAGTAACGTGCCCTAGATGTCTGAAAACATTCTTTTTAAGAAAACGTAAATTTATTTTTTCTCCATGGCTAGGCATATCGTTTGCTAATTTAAAATTCTACTTTTCAGGGGGATATTCAAAAACTTTCATAAGTAATACATCTATGAAACCAGTAAAATGCCCTCCATTTTAAACAGTAAAATTTACATAATGCGAAATATGAAGAATATGAAGAATTTTAATATCTCAGTTACCTTAAAAACTGGTTCAAAAAAGGTATTAGGATAAAACGAACCTTCAAATATTTTTAAAATTTAAAAATCAACTGTTTAATTTTAATAATTTAGCCAACTTACGTGTAATATCTCCTGAATAAATAACATTAAAAGGGATCAAAATTAACAAAACACATTGCAAAATACTTATATAATTATACACCTCTCTTGTAAAAAATGAACGTAGTGATCAAAAAAGTAATCGACATTCCAGAAAAAAGATATATATATATATATATAGCCCGTTCTGGAATATTATTTGCATATAAATTTCGAACCTCTTTTGAAGTTTGTAGCTCAGGGTTTATTTTTTAACTGTTGCATTGCTAAGATGGGAAGGAAAACTTCTGAAATTGCTGTTGACATTAGAAAACTTAGGATTTAATATTGGAACTTGAAAAAACCTGAGAGGAAAATAGATGAAACTCATAAATCGTAAATGTAAAAAATAAATCTATAGTTCATAACATTATTTAGATATACAAGAAAAATATAGTTGATCACAAGGCCCGAGCAAAACGTCCAAGGCATTTCACCGAACAAGATGAACTTTAGATTGTAAGGAAAATTAGTAACTATTCTATAATCAGTGTAATAAGAAGGACGTTGGAAGAGTGGCAGATGCTTAACAAATCTTCCAATGCATAGACTATCAGTAAAATTTTAAGAAAATATAATTTTCCTAGTCGAGTAGCTAAAAAAAATCAAAGCAAACCAAAAAGTTCTTTGAAACTACATTCAAAATTCTCCAGAAGTTTGGAAACAAGTCATATTAAGATATGAGAGCGTTTGACAAAGTTTTTGGAAGATATGGAATGTAAATGAGATTATACTGATCATGAAATGAAGAACCATACTCCTTATGTGAAACGTCATTGAGATAGCCAGATAACTCGGTACTGTGATAGTTGTTTAATGTTGTGATGAAAAATAGACAAATTTCCCTATTTAAATACTTTGAAACAGCATTTGATTCAAATGCTCAAAAATAAACTTATTATCAAATTTGAACTTCATCAGGATAATTACATGAAATATATTGCTCATTATTAGCAGACTTAAGACTTTGTATAACAGTCCACATTTAATTCAAACACCTCCACACAGTGAAGATCTTAATCTTCTCAAGCCAATTTGGGAAATTGAAATATCTAATAAAAAGGAGTTCAGAGGAAATGTCATATATAAATGGATATTTTCAAAGATCAGTAACTAGAAGAAAATCATTTGTTAGTGAAGCAAATTAAAAATTAAAACTCCAAAAACTTCCAGAGGTTTTGGAAATAGATATATCATTTGTGTATGATAGGAAGTGCAATATTTTTGGAAGTGGAATAAAGTAAATGAAGTGGCAGAAGCCTAATGATAAAATTAAAATAAAAAATCTTATTCCTTCTGCAAAACATGGAAAGGGCTGCATGGTTTGAGTATGTATGAATGCTACAGGATTTAAAAATACTCTATTAATTGATAGAAAAATGGAATGATTTGTGTTTACTTAAATTATTTTGAAACAAAGTTCTCGAAAAATAGGCATATTATCAGAATAATGATCAAACACATAATTCTCTTACTTGCACATATTGAAATTTGTATATCTGTCCACATAATAATTAAAGCATCGGGAAGAATACAAATTCCGATCCTATTGAACACATATTTGGAAAAAATAATCGATAAATTTCAATTTCCAATGAGAATGAATTTAGAGAAAGCTTTAAATCAGATTTGGTAAAGAAGGAGTTGGAAAGCCTTGTGAAAACCTGGTGAAATTCATGCCTAAGAGGCAGAGTGTTGTCATTAAATGCAACGGAGGCGTAATACATTATTAAAAAACACATACACATTTTTTACAAAAAGTTACTTTGCGTACTCCAATGCCTCTTTGATTACTACTTTTATTTGGTACTTGAGAGATGCGTAGTTTTTTAAACTATTTCACAATGTTGCAAGTTGATTTTGATCTATTTTATATTCCCTGCTGTAAAAGGCTATAACTAATATATATATATATATATACATTTTACTGTATAATCAATGTTATATAACAAATGTATATGAGATATGTGTCTGAGATTGCTGGTTAATACTCACACAGAGAAGAAATACAATGGTTATTGATGACGAATCTCGTAATTTTCTACCTCGTTCGATTTCATCTGTGTTGGCATTTCTCTCTATAAACTTCCATAACACGTCAATGTGAACGCTTGATACCTTAATCAAATTTAAGCCCCACTACATGCATTTTGTTGTATCCGGACTTGAATCCATGAATCGAAGAAAATAATGCCAGCCTCGAATTCGCAATCATATCTTCTAGGATTTTTATTTTCATATATCTTCTATTATATTAAAATAAAAATATGACTGTATTTAATACATAACACAAAATTATACTTTAAGAGAAATTATTTCTCATCATTTAGTTATGTATCATTTCACTCACAAATTAAGTTAATGAAAACTGTCTCATTTAATTTCTTTACACTACCATTGTCCAAGTGTTACCAATAATAAGTATTTGTCATGAAATTGTTTTTCTTAAATAAATCGCAATTAATACCATAATCTATTAAAAATATGCAACAAAAATAAGTTAAAACTAATAATTTATTCTCAAAAGTATCATGGAAAGTTATGGTGGAAGGAATTTTTACATTATTTAGTCAGTTATCTTTATTTCATAACTCAATTAACTTAAAATAATTTGTTTTAGTTACGCATTAATGAATATGATTAAACGCTGTTAGCAGTAATAATTAATGTAAACCTGTAAAAGAACTCTTCTCTGGTAGTTGAAAATTTAATTATAGCTTCAGTCTAAGGACAAGTTTGACATGAGTATCATTTAACCCAATTACTCAGTTCTAATTGGCTAGAATTCCCTGAATATAGCTGAAAACGCTGTATGTCAACAGTGCTTAAAATGCATCTTCAAAGGATATTTAAATTTAAGATAAAGATAGAACATTTTTTTATTTATTCATTAACATTACCCTTAAAATTAAATAATATTGGAGCAACGCGAGGGTTATTGGCAGCAGTGGAGAAAAGGGGTGTATGCGGTTACCTCTCATCTTTTTTTAGTGAAAAAAATATTTATTTACTAAATTTCAGTTTACAGTGTAAATAAAGCATATGTATAAATATCGTTGTAGTGTCAACAAAATAAGTTTCTTTAATTTCTTTAATTAATAAAAAAAATAGAAGAAATAGGCATCAAAATGTTGTACCATGTATCACAGAACAATTGTTGGACTAATGCCTCCTGGCGAACAATTTCGTAAAGAACCACAACAAATAGCTGATATTTCACACATTATGTGCAGAATGAGCTATGAGGATGTGTACCCAAAATGAATGAATATGCAGAAGTCTATGGCAGGCGAAAAATACATTAAACGTTGTTTTGAAATAGAGAGATTAAACATATGTCCCAGAGAAACAGATTTGATATCTCATATGTTTGTTTCGATGATATAATACATTTTATTGCTTTGAGCACCTAATTAAACGTTGTTAGCACTATCGCTCGATAAGTGCATATTTGTAAAACTTACCTTGGATGTTTTGTAATACAATGGGAGATATAACAAGCCTTTTGTCAAACCACTGGTTGGCGTTTTGCAAGTTACTTTTTTCAGTGTTAAAAAAAGTCATACATTTTTAATGAAACTATCACTGATCCCATTTATAATATTTTTTCAAAAAATTTCATAGAATATATACGTATATTATTGTTCCTTAGATGAGATGTATATTGTATAATATTAATTAAAAATTTTAAAATATATACATCAGAATTTAAATGAAAACACAGCACATTTGGTTAAACTTCCAACTCTTACTTCTTTGTCCAAAGTCACTCAGAAAGCAAAAAAAAACTTACAATTTTGAAGCTAAATTTTAATCTTTTGTGCTTGTCTGCCTCCCTCATAATCCTCAACCCACATGTTTATTGTATATAATTTTTTTTGCCCCCTCCTCTCCTTTTATACAAATGCTGCACTTACAGCGATACTCTTACAGCGACAATACTCTTAATTTTAAATCTCAGTCAAGGGACAGGTATAAAACCCGATCTCATATGTTTTACTCTGTTTAGCAGAGTAATATATATGTTTATATATATTACTCTGCTAATTTCCTCACCATCGGCATTAGAAGACATTGAGCCTAGATTATTTGACGTACAACAACATTACACTACGCATCTTTAGTAGCACCAGGATTCGAGCCTGCGACTCGATAGAAACTATGCCAGTCACGAGTTTGTGGTCATAACAACTCGTATCCGCGGATACCATAGGACAGGATATTATAAAAAGTATTATTTTTTGTTACTCATTTTCAATATGTTTAATGGGTGATGCCTTACACAAAATTGGCTTAAACAATATGAAAATTTGCAAAAAAAGATATAGAATTATATTTTTAATGGCCAACATGGGAGCAATGAGGTTCATTTTAATTTGTATTACGTTATTAGTTAGATTTTATTTTGTTATATTGATTATAGCTCTTCCAGGAGTCTACTTTTATTTTTCAATAGGTGAAAATATTCGAGGGAGTATCGTAAAGCTTTAATTAATTTAAAGATTTAACTGAGATACCTGAATAAAATTAATTCTGTATGTTATTTGATTTATATATATGTATTGTAAGCAGTAGCAGTTGTTGATTTGTTTGATTTTAGAAAACCGTAGATTGTGTGTGAAGTAACCTACAGTATCACATAAAGTTTCCATTATTAACCCAGGGTACCATAAATGTTTGATTATTACTAAGAGATAATCGATTCAGGAATTTTTAGTTTTGAGGTATTAATCAGTAAATAATCAGCATGCAGAATTATGCATTTCTCCTACTGTTTCTTGATCTTTCGAAGAGTTTTAGAGTATTATCTATCATGTACAAAGAAGAGTCTTGTACAAAGCAGAGTTTGCCTTGTACAAAATGTAGTTTTCTTCAATCTACGGTTTCTATAAAACCGCTCATTTAAATTTAGATAACTATTAATCGCAATATTTCGTATATGAGGACCAATTAAAATGCAGAATAAATTTATTAAAAATTTCTCGGATATTATTTTCGTAATTAAAGATATCTAATGATATACACTCTTATTACTAAATGTAGAGGATTACATTTGTATATATTTGTATAAGACTTTTCGCAAAAATTATGCGATTAAATAGATTAAATTAGTTGAGTTGCACGGTGAGAAGGATACGTATTGAAGAATATCTCGATAATAGTTGGTGCGAAATCATTTTTCGGGAAATTGGATTTGAATTTCGGTAAATAAACAATAAAATTTTACTTATAATGGTAATATATTTTTTACCACTTTCTTACTAATTATAGTTTTCGAAAAGGTGAGAAATGCTTTTGTTACATACAAGTACATTGCAGATTGAGGAACTGTTATACATTTGATTAAAACAATAAGAACTATTGGGTTCTTATCATTTTTAGAGCCCACTTATTCACTCTCATGTCTCTAGAGTTTAATTAAAAGAAATACCACCAAAATTATTTCACAGACTATAACTTCAAATTAATAGCACAATATCCTCATTGTGAAGTATATTCTTCATTGCTTAACTCAACAGATTATAACTTCAAAATAATGGCATGATATTCACATTGCGACGCATTTGCATTCGATATTTAAATATATATACACAGCCATCTTCTCTAACTAAATATTCAATAAGTTCAAAGCTCCAACTAAAGATACGTAAAAGCAAGAAAACTGGCGTTATTATGTATTAAGGAATATGCAAGATCGCCGCTCTCTCGAATTCTTCCTATTTCAATTGATCCAAAATTATGTTCAAATAATAAAGTCTTAGATTAATAAATCACTCGTTTCGTTTCAAGTACTTCTGGATTGTAGGCGATTCCAAACTTATTATTTTTACTAGGAGTCGCTTCAACGCAAATGATTATTGAATGTGATTCAATGAACTTTACAAATATCTATCAACCTATCGTTATCTTCTATCTCACTTCTCTTTCTATTCAGTTTTGTTTCACTTATATATCACACCTCTAATTCACTTTTTCAACTTCTTTTCTTCATCTAAATTTTCTAATCATGCTTCATTTGGGTTGGGAAGAATTTATAATTTAATGAAATTCAAATTACTAAAAAGTCCCAGAGGTTAGTAAATAGAGGATAATGAATAACTTAACGTCTCAACATATTTGTATAAATTATGGAATGAGTTTACTCATAAAATATATTTTTTACATAATAATAATTTATTTAGTTTAACAAAATTAAGATTTCGAAATTTTCTGATCCTTATCAATGTAAAAAAAATATAATTGTAGTTATCCGAGAATCAACTTTTAATATTTAATACTTTTATTCTATATCAACTTTGCACTGTGAAGCAACACAATGGCTAATATTAATGAATCTCGTAATTTTAAACATCCGTCAATTGACGAGGACAATATTTGAGCTGAAATTTCAATCTTTAAACTTCCACACTTCGCCTACGGGAGTAAGTGGAACCTTGACCAGATTTAATGTGCATCAGCCTCGATACAAGGCCAGTCTTCAGTGGCCCCAGGGCTTGAATCCACTGCTCGACAGATAGAACGACGCCTTCGAACTTACAACCCTGACCATTAAGCTAGTTAGTTCACTAGTACTTAGCTAGCCATTAGTCCACTAGTACTTGATGAACCCTACATTAAAATAACTAGTAAAATTGAAATTGACAACAACAAGCTAAATCTTTGCATTAATTTAATATTCAAAGCAGTAAATCTATTTACTGGTGGTAAGTTTGTTTTTGTATCTGGTATGAAAATAAGCACTAAATATTCCCTGGTCTCCACCTCATTTCATTTTTTAAATCGTTTATGTCATCGTATTGTAGGAAATTAATATTAATTCGCTTTTTTTGAAAGCTTATTTGCATTTGTAATTTTGTTATGCAAATGGTTATCGGAGTTTGTTCTTGCTTATGGCCAATTATTTTTTTGAAATTCTTTGTGGCTAAATAATGGGCAATGTTTTCCAGCTCGTCATAATTTTTGAAAAAGACTATTTAGTTCTTCTGTAATGATGGTAAGATGAACTCCATTTAACTTAGTTCTACCAGTTCCGTTACAGTTTAGAACTTGAACAACAATCTTAGTTTATAGTAAATGGTCCATCGTTAGTAAACCTACATTTTTTTCTGGTTTTATTTTCTATTTATTCAAATATTTCTCTTGAACACTTTAAAATTTATAAGATTTAATTATTTTATTATATTACCAGGATTTAGAATGTATATTGAACAATTATTTAGCACTAATTGTATTTTATATAGAAAAGAACATTATTTTTGGATGAATATATTCCATGCACATAAAACAGTTAAAAATACTTCTGCATTATTAAATATTAAGAAAGAGTTTAAACACAATAATATATCAATTGCGTATTTCGGAAAACTATTTTATTTTAATCTCATTTTACTTTAATGGTAATTAAATTATTGGTAAACTTTTTTTCCCGAAAAAAATGTACCACTCTTTATTTAAAATGAGATGTTATATATATATATATTAAACATCAAACTCCATCTTACTTCAATTCAAAAGTATGTTAAAGTACTTAAAGGTACTTTTGTTAATTTCAATTGCAAATATAAACGTTTAGTTTCTGTTACTGTTCATAAAAAGCTACATGTAGGTTATCGACGAAGAATCAAGTAATTTCCCAATTCTGTTAAATCGTGAATTCGGCACTTGAACTTGCACCTCCATCAAGTATTTTCCAAACCACTACTCACGAGGCCTTTGAGTTAGGCTTCAATTTAATGGGAGGTAATCAATTATTTTTCCTTACAAAAAGTACTTAGACGAATCAGGAATTGAGCTTGTGACTAAACTAGCCGGCAAAGCTCACGGCTATGATCTTGCAGTTACTGTGATTATATAAATATGATGACAAAGTGTCTTATATTATATTTGTATACGCGTTAAATTATTGTTTAATCGACGGATTTAGGGCATATTTGACTCTACTGCGTATTCGGTACTACACACAATTGTATTTTATGCCTTACATTTTTAAGAAAAAGAATTTCAAATTAATTTTATTGAAATGAAAGACACTTTCCTACTTTTTAAATTGAACAGATAATAAAAAAAAACATTTTTTACTGGAATCAATTCTTAGTTATCATTTTTCATTCAAAACGCATGCAGTTAAATGTCGCTTGTCAATTTTTGTCTATATTACAATTCTATTAAAAATATACTATGATTACCGACTCTGATAAAGTTGAATCATTGGCTATTCTCTAAGCTTCCCTCAACATTTGGGATTCTTTTCTGGCTTTCATTTATATTTCCATTTTCTTTTTAACCAATTAAAACGTGGTTACGCAAATCAAGTAAGCTTTAGTAGTGGAGTGAATTGATATAACAGAAATTATTGCAATTGTGAAGGTCTTGAATAATGTGTACGGGATTTTTTTTGCGTGTATGTGTGATTTCTACAGATTAGGACTCTATGCTTCCCGAATTGTATTCTTCGCTGATTTAATTGCAACGTATTCCAGTTAGAGTATTGTTTGATATATTAGAGAAATTTTTAGTATAGCGGTTAGGGAAATGAAACTGATACATTGCATCTCCCTTGGTGTAGAAATTATAAATAAGATTTTGAAAACTAATCGATTAGATTCATGAACTGCCTATCTGTGATTATTTTAATTACTTTATTTGTGCTAGGAATGATTTCAGTTAGATTTGCGATTACCCTAGTATTTAAGATTACAGACAGGTCGTGTTACAGATATATGGCCCACAGTTACAAAGCCTTCACATATATGTTGAGCTAACACATATATAATATACACACATATATAACACATTCAATAAATGACATCTTATCAGTTCTGACTGACGACTCAACTTAATGACTGGAGATTTATCCTTTATGTTAAATGTTATGTATAAGTATCCTATAGTATTACAATCAAATGATGCGAAATATAAACAATAATGAGAATACTATTGTAGTATAAAATACATTAAATTAATCCAAATAATCACAAAAATGTAACACATTAGCAATTTTAAGTTAAATAATTATCAGTTTATTTTTTCACTTTTTTATTTAGCTATTATTCATGTCTTACTGTTCCATTATTCATACCTTACAGTAAGAAATTACAATTCACTGTTACTTTCTCAAGAAATACATCATTTGGTAGATTAATTTTTATATGTTTGCCAAAATTTTTATTAATATGTATATTTGTTAGAATATAAAATGGAATTCCTATTAAGTTATGCCTACTTCCTTCTAATATTCATACGTAAAAATTAAATAGAACATAATTGCATTAAATTGGATGTAGCATGGGTGAAAAGATTTGATTAAAACTTTCAACTATTTTATTTGAAATAGCCGAATTGAAAAGAAAAAAAAAATGATTTTGTGTTTAAAGAGGGTATAAATTCAAGTGAGAAAAGCAATGAAAGTGATGATTTAGACATTTCAATGAGTAAATATGAATATGGTGAATTATTCCAACCTGCAGAATACTAAAAATAAATGTAAATAAGAAGAGTGAAATCACATTTTGCTTCTAGAGTAATTTTTATGTGCAAATTATCTGCAACACGGATGTTTATCCTATCATATACCATGCGCTATTAAACCAATCAGTTTCATCTATATTATATTAGGCATCTGCATTGTGTTTAGTTCACTATATATATATATATATATTATGTCAAAATTAGTTTATGAAGATGAGAATGCAATTTTCCTTGTTATCAAAATAAAAATTAAAACGACCTTAAAATGTCTCTAGGAGAATCTTGATTTGCTGAATGTATTTGATGAAATTGCTGTTATTCTTTGCAATTCACTCTGCTCCTTCAAACATGGAAATTGATTCAAATAGTCAAATTCTAACTGAAATATGAACAGTTTTGATTTAATTTAAAAAATGTTCTATTTACCAACCAAGGAAATTAATTTATTCTTGCCTTGTAGCTTAAAATTTAGATAAGCGGAATGATTAGTAAAGTTAATTAGAAACTCTAAAGAAAATAGACGGTTGTCAATACTCAGAATTTGCTCCCTAGAAAGCTAGGACACTTCACAATGAAATTTAAGACCACCGTATTCTAAATCTAACAATTCATAATTCATAATGAACAATTCATAATTATCTTGAGCTAATTTTATTCACACATTCAACAAGTGATTACATAAAATATTTTACTTTTAAATTTTGGCACCCAAATGGTATTTTAGTATAGGTCAATTTTAAAAAATTCAGAGTTACAGTGCCAGTGAATATACCTACCATTGATGGTCCACCAATTGTACACACGCTAAGTTTGCTACAATCTACTTATAGATTTTCTAGGCATGATTTTACTTTTTCAAATACGCATGACCCTCCTTTATTTATCATGCGATAACTCCTGACTGTCAAGTTCAAAATTATCATCAAGTCCTCTTATAAAATATTTAACTATGCAACTTCAGATATGTCAATTGATTAATCGAAAGCTAGAGACAAAAAAAGTACAAGAATGGTCAAGGTCATCACAATTGCTGGGATACATCCTGAGAGAATTCTTGGATTCATCTCAAACTCAGCCTTGGTATAGCAATTTTGATCTGCTTTCCGTTCAGTGCCTTTAATATCAAGATTGAAGCAATTTTTGAAGACAAGGCTCAAAAATTTCTTCTCTCTTCGTCAGATATAGGTTTTCTTTCTTTCGCCAATGCTAAATCAATTTCATATGACGCATCTGTTATTGCTAAAACTTTAAACTTTACTATAGTAAATTTATTTTGATTCTATCTGATTTCTTTATTTTTCTTAGTTAAATATTTTTTCGTAACTTAAATCAAAGATTAAACTTCATTTCTTCCGTTATGTAAATCTAATAGTATGTTTTATCGCTTCTATAAAGGTTCGTGCCTTCTACAAAGTGAAAAAATACTTTCACAAACAGAGTAAAATCGTTCTCCTGATGAATTTGCTATAAATAATAACTGATTTTTTGAAGTTTCATTAAATTCAGGTAACTATTACTTTCTGCTCTTCTTTTGGTCATTTTAATTTATATTGTAATGGATAAGAGGAATTGAAGTAAAACATAGAAAAGTGCAAAACTCAATATATTTATGAAATAGAATAAATTGATTTCTGTTACGTATCTCATATCACATAAAATAAAAACGACACAAATCCACAAAGTTTTAAATTTGCAAAGCATGAAACAGATATTGAAATGTATTCACTTCCAAAATAATGAAAGTTAATACATTTCAATATCTGTTTCGGATCACTTTCGAACGTTGAATTTTAATTTGCATTTTATTACGTATTTTATACCATAGGAGGTTTATGTGAATTTTTTCAAAAACAAAACTACATAAAATAGAATTTTTAAATACTTTGCAATAAATTTAATTTAATTACTTTAACTGAATGGCGACATTAGATTTAAATTCTCTGGGCTTCTTGTACTTTTAGTAAGTCCAGTATTGGATTTCGTTATAAAAAATGGTACTTGATATGCACTGTATTTGTAAAGGAATATGGGTGCTAGGATAAAATTTTTTTTTATTTGCATCATAGAATTCTAGCGTTTAATAATAATTTTAAGTCACTTTTCTGGATCAATACTTCTTGGAGTAGCTTCTGCTTTTTCCCCCTGTTGCACCTGTAGTCCTTCAATCAAGTAATTCCAAAATGTTTATGTTATAACTTTTCGTTTCGAATAATTATCAGACTGATATCGAATTAATCATGAAATCTTAATCGACTATAATTTTAAATCACCCTGATTATACATTATTTCTATTCTAAGTAAGTAATTTGTATAATATTTCTCTCGCAATTGTGTATTAAGAAATTGCAGCAGAACGTAAAAATAATATTTTTAGAATGAAAATCATTTTCTTCATAAAACACTTTTATAAAGTAAATATTTTGAAGCTATAGATTTCTAAACATATTTATATTAATTTTTCACAGAAATATTTGAAAAATGTATATGCGATAGAACTATATATCTCGAAAGTGTATGAGTCTATTTTGTAATGTTAAATTTTGTAACACTTGTGGATTGGTTTGGTTTTATTAACGTCACACGAAAAGCAACACAAGGGCTATTAGTGACTGACCTCGTAATTTTGAACCTCGGTCAAGTGACGAAGACGATTCCTGAGCTAGCATCCCCTCTCCTATCTTCCACGCCATGCCAACGGGAGGACTTTGGGCTCCAACACATTTGACGTGCATCAGCCCCGGTTACACGCCGTGTCTTTTGTGGTATCAAGGTTCGAATCCGCCACTCATCGAAAACCATCAGTAGCGAGTCCGCGGCCATGACAACTAAACTACTGGAACCACATAATATTTGTAGAAGGTTAAATAATTAAGAAATTAGTTGAAGTCGCACAGAAAGTAATTCTCTAATTTGATGTATTACTTCCAAGTATTTATTAATTTATAAGATAATTATTAGAACCGAGTGTTAAAATAAAGTTTTACATAATTTTCTTTAAATTAAAAACAAAAACAATTTAAAATACACCATGCAATTAATGGGAGACTAATCCACAGAAAAAAATTAATTATCTTTATCTCAACTATGCAGTGATGTGATTTACTTTGATAAATACAGCACAGAATCCACCTGATAATAATTTTTTGTAAAAAGTCATTTTGGAAATGCAGATATATGCTTAAAATATTTAATTTCCATTTTGATTTTTTGTGTATTTACTTTTAACTCCTATGAGGTATAAAATAAAAAGGTTAAAAAACCTCCACTTGACTCTTGAGATTTGATGAAATGACATTTCGAAATTTGAAACAGAAAGAAAAATATTTTTCTTATATATGTAATTCTTATTTAATTTCTAAAAAAAAGGATCATTCATTAATTTTTTGTACAACGTATCAGTGATATTAATTTATTCTTTTGCTTCAAATGCCATTGCTTAAAGTTTGTAAGAAATATTTTCTTTCAGTGTACTTAAGATGACACCAGAATGTAATTATTTCCTATAAATTATTCTCAAGTGGTATTTTTTCTTACTCTTTTAGATCGTTTTTGCACTAACATTTAAATACTGATTCACTTCAGTTTATAAACATATTTAATGAAAAGATATTTTTTTAAAAATATTTGTAATGAATTATTTTTAAATTACTGAATTGGGAAACAAAATGGTTTTCATTGGATTAAATTAACATTTTTTAACAGAAAATCATATCAAAATCTACATAAAAAGAGTATTTTTATGTTTCGCTTAAGTATCTAAAAATATGTTTTTACATAAACTAAAAGTGGGCTTTTTAACTCAACTTGACTAAGAAATTAAATGACTTTTCTTTAATTCTTATTAAGGCTTCCGCCTACCTGTCATTTTGATTTCGTGGCCGTAATTTTAATCCTACGGAACTTCCAACGGAATTTGTTTTCACATCTTCTATCTGATCTATTTAAATGCCATAAAATGCTTCTGGAAGAACAGAAAACATTGAAGACTTCACACGAAAATAATTTTTTCTTCCGATTTTCAATATTATTTTTACTCAAAACTTGATGATTCGTTTGTTAGTTTTTCGGTCTTTAAAAAATATTTTAAAATACTTTTAAAAATCGGATAAGAAAAGGTACTTCAACAGAAGCTTTTATTTTTTTTTTTATTTTTTTGCTTTTTCATGTGCACTTTCTTGCATTCAAATAGGTAAAATAGTTAGGATTTGAGAACTTTAAGTCGAAATCGAGAGAGTCAAAAGTCGAATCTATTGAGAAGTATTTTTATTTAAATTTCCCTCTGAAACTTTCATTTAAAGTGAAAAAGTACTTTTTCATTATTACTTTTTTATTGTTTTCATTTCATTATACACTTAATATATTGATTGCTTAAAAATTTATAAATGTACTGATCTGTTAAAGTGTTTTTACCAAATTAGCTTCAAAATGAAAAAAAAAAATTATATCAAGTACATATTTTATGGTATTAAAATTTAATAGCTTATAATGTATTGAAACATATTAATATATTGTTTAATATTAATAAATATAAAAAATACTTATATAACAGATTTGAAGAAGAAAAAAAGGTTCCAAGCGGAATTTAAATAAAAAGATTGATAAATCCTGCCAACATATATGATACCAAAAAGTTTTATGCATTTTTATTTTATACATGGATTTAATAATTAGAAAGATTTTACTAAATTATTGTTATGCTAATAGTATTTTCCGGTAGTTCCAGTATTGAAGGTGATTGAAAGAATAAATGTCGTTTGCTCTTACACAGGGAATAATATTTACGTCAATTTATTCGTCCACCAAAAAATAATTTTTTTTCCAAAACTATTTCTATTTGATTAACGAGGAGTTAAGTAAATATCAAGTAAATATATGTCGATTTATTTACCTTAATCATATTTCAACGAAGTCATGTATATTAGTTCTTTTTCTTCAACTGAATTAAGATTTTCATTTACAAAACTACTTTTCCGTCCCTTATTACTCTGAATCGTGAAGGATCCAGTGATTCTTAATAAATATTAATGAAATTACGGTATAAATATTTTCCTAATTTTTTTTCGGTTTTTTGAGCAGCAAAGACTATTATCCTAAAAAAAATCTCTTATCTGATTTATTAGGAATTAATTAAATATTTCAAGCAGATTTCAACTCTCTGTTCAGTTTGCAGATGTCACTGATATTTGCTATTCCTGTTCATATCAATTATTATAGTTTACGCGTAATATTTCCTTCCGAAACCAAACAAAAATAAATGGAAATTAATTTATTTACTTTTTATGTCATTTAAAAACGTGTTTCTATATCTGAGTTGTAGAGATGTTTGCGGTCGCAGTGGCCGAGTCGCAAGCTAATGATGGGCGTTGTATATTAAGGTGGTGAGATTGAGTCCCGATTCCAATAAATGTCCATCGTGTAGGAAATTGATGCGAGTGGCCAGTCTATCTGAACCAGATTATTCATTTTGGAGGGGTGAGCAAGAAATTTTATTATTTTTTTGATGAAAAGGCAGTTAAACACTTCAGAAGGCTTTTATTCCAGTATTTAATACTACTACACTTAAGAAACGCTGATTATTTTATGAATTTTTGAAATGTTCGCCGTCAATAATGATGCGAAATTTAGAGTTCCGATAATTGTATATTTTTATTTTTCGTCAAATATTGCTATTTTTATTGAACTTGAGAGCATTTAAAGACTTGTATATGCTGTAACATTTATATATATATATATATCGGCCATTTTCAAAAGCCAGTAAGGGGCCGTCTCCAAAGTGAAATTAACTAATTAAATTAATTAATTCTGCCAGGAAACTTTCGCTCTTGCACGTCACTCTTATTTAAATCGTTTTTAAATTTAAAAGTACATACATTACGTTAAATTACGTTGAATACAATAATTAAGTACTTAAGAAATAAAATTTATTCTGTGTACGTGTAAAACAATGGCAAAATAAAACATTTTGGACGAAGAAAATATTTCAAAAGCAGTTCCAAAAAAATAGACTTATTTGCTGCGGCTGCAGACTGATTTACTACGGTACTGATCATGGCGAACGTTGAAAATCTGTTGTGTAGTCGCTTGCAATTGCATACAGTCGTATTCTAATATTACGAATTATAGTACGGGAGAACGAGATATATACAAATGAAGAATACTGCGAAATGGTACTGTTGTACGGGCAGTGTAGTCGAAATAAGAGAGAGGCGGCAAGACTTTATGCCATTAAATTCCCCAGTCGAAGAAATCCATCTTATTGCACAATTGCGCGTGCTGTTCAACCTTGTATAAAACTGGGAGTTTTCATAGACGTATTCCCTTGTCTCGTGCCACACCTTAAAGCTTGCGGATACCCGCTGAGGAAGTTTTAGGACATGCCCTGGCTCATTCTGAAAGTAGTGTCCGGGATATTAGCAAGGCTTGCTTTTACTCAAAATCGACGGTGTGGAACATGTTACATACGTACGGTGCATATCCTTATCATCCAGTCCTGGCGCAGGAACTAATGCCCGGCGACCAGGAGCGTCGTTTTGATTTTTGCAATTTCGTATTAAACACACTGGATG
This sequence comes from Nephila pilipes, assembly GCA_019974015.1. NCBI lineage: Eukaryota > Metazoa > Arthropoda > Arachnida > Araneae > Nephilidae > Nephila > Nephila pilipes. The sequence goes on from BMAW01090749.1 coordinate 38,366, forward strand.
AAAATCCAGATTTTTTGGATGAAGTTTTGTGGTCGGATGAGCGCCAGTTTTCTAGGCAAGGCACTATTAATACACAGAATACGCACTATTGGTCTTTCGAAAACCCACATCTAATACGACAGAATCGCCACCAAGTGCGTTGGTCGGTGAATGTGAGGTGCGGAATATGGAAGAGCACCTTCATTGACCCAATGTATTTCGATGGACCTTTAACATCAGAATCATACACGGAAATTTTATCTGCACCGTTAGCCGATTTTTTAGAAGATGAAGTTTCCTTATGGGATTTGTCACGCATGTGGTACCAGCATCATGGTGTACCCGCACACGAATCTGCGCAACCATGTATATTTTTGGCGCAGACATTTGACACTTGAATAATCGGCTACAGTGGTGAACAAGAGTGGTCCCCGCGATCACCCGACCTATGTCTTTTGAATTTCTTTCTCTGAGGTTTCCTAAAAAGCAAAGTGTACGAAACTGAATCCACGAGTAAATCCGATTTACTCAATCGAATCAGCATGACATGCAAGTCTGTGACATCAACTATTTTGCAGAAGCTACAGGCGGAGTTTCTGACGCGGGTTCGATGCTGCATTTCTGAGGAAAGCAGTCTTTTTGAGCATTATTTATTTGGTCATTCTGATATAATAAAGCCCCTGATTCATGATTGGCGCATCATTCCTCATTATGCTATAATTTGAACGGCAAATCCTGTATTCTTTTGCTGCTATTTGTTAAAGCAAGCTGTTTTAATCTTTTTGGTGCAAGTTGTATATTTTTAATTTAACTTTTATTGTTTGCCATACAGCAATACAAATTGTCAATCTATGATGTTTAATACTATGTTTTAATATTGCTATGATGTTTTTCTTTTGCTCTTTTTGTAGATAGTGAATTACTGTTCTCTAAACTCAATTTATATACGACCCCCTTTTCTGAGCAATTCAGATACTTCAACTTTATGTAGGCATAACTCGGTCAGTTTTGATCGTAATAAAATGAAACGTTTTGCGTTGACTTTGTTTTTGTGTACTGCATCTTTTCCTAAATATAAGTGATAGGACCTGGGGACCGTATAAAAATTTAATTTTTGTAATTTTTTTTGTAAATGGGTTTCTTAGTCCGAAAAGCACGTAAAAACATTCTTTACCTTTTTTAGAACATTTTTCAAATTGGAAGTGCATACCTAAACCGAATGGTTCGGGAATTAGCTATTGGGTTACATTAAGGGTGGGCACCCTGTATATACATATATATATCAAGATTCCTAATCTGTTGCATAGGAGAATATGACTACGATTAAAGAAACCGATAACTATAGCAAAGCACGCACTCGATGCATAATATACCTGCTAATGCATGTGTCTCGAGTTACAGTTTTTGACAGTTTGACGATTTGATGAATAGTTGTTTTGTGTCTTAAGATCTTGATATTTCTCTGTTTGCTTTTGATGAAATCGATCGCATTTCAGAATTCTAGAATACTGATATTAATAAACTCAGTCTCGTTTTACATGCTGAGGGTGACCGCGGTAGCCGAGTGTTCATGGTCATGGACTCGCCTTGATACCACTAAGGAATCGCCGTATAGCTGAGGTGGATGGAAGTGAAATCTAGTGAACTCAAAGTCCTACCATTGCCTTGGTGTGGAAAACTCAAGTGTTGTCCTCTTTACTCGACCAAGGGCCGTGGCACATAGCCTTCGTATTGTTTCCAGTGTAGCATTAATAAACTTAACTAAATCAAACCAAATGTACCTGTTAATGCTTGCAGAACTTAAGAATTTTATATAAAATATAAGTAGAATAAAATGGCATGGAATATTAGGTTTCAAGGTCATCTACGAATGAATGAACAAAGAAATTAACGAAAAAACTTAACTTAAAAGTTCTACAGATAAGAAAGTGAAGTCTTGTGCACCGAAAAGGAAAAAAAAAGAAAAAAAAAATGCTGTGCTTCGTAAGCCCATTAAAAGTGAAACAACAGAAATAATTGCTAATACCTTTTGATAACTAATTGAAGAAGAATCAACTGATATTTGTTTTTCAAATTCAGTTCCAAAAATATATATAAGTTATCGGTACGAAATACTTGCAACATCAACTTATATACTCAAAAGAAACTAACATAAATTCAGACTGGAAAAGATAACTATTAATCAAAAAAAATACTCATCGAAAAAAGATTATTAGACGCCCCTAAAGATAATATAGCTGTCTCTATTATGTTAAATGTCATACCAAGAAATTTTTTTTTAAAGTATTAAAAGAAATTTTCAATTGTTGTATAATTCATTACTATAACCTTAATATAAGTTGGGTAATAATCAATATATTTACGACCATTTGAACAGAAAAAGAGTAATAATTTATTTTCAAATATTCTACAACTAGCTGTTCTATTAATTTTATCATATCTATAATTCCATATCGCGTCCACTATTTCTCTAGAATGTTTAGTAGAGGAGAATGAATTCTTTCAGGATTCAAAATCTGTATAATTTTTGTTAATAATAGTTAATCATATAAAGCGTAAATATATCCCGGAAATCAATCACATATTAATTATGCCATTTGGATATAAGGTTGTAACTCATTTTCTGACTGCTGTTTCAAACCCTTTTCTACTCCAAATATTTCTGAAAACTTTTTTATTAATTATGATTTAATGAGGGGATTTGTATGAATACATATAAATGTTTATTGAGACTATTGAGAATATCGAATTCAAAAATATCAGTTGATATTCTCTAAAGGGAAAAAAACCACTAGAAGCAAGTACATTTCATAGCCAAAGTTAGGGGTCGGCATATTATTGCTACTGGCATTACAATTATATAATGACGCTTTTTACAAATTAGTTCTAGGCGAAAATATATTGACTTTAAAATAACGAAGGAAATTGACATGCTAGAGCCACATTTAATACATAAATTTAATACTATAATGGGAAGCATTTACCTGTCAAACTGAATGTCTTAGAAATAATACTGCCCAAACGCTTAGCCATAAGAAATAGTGGTATATTTTGTGTGTTGTTGTATGTACTAATAAGTAATTAGTAGCCATGGTGGACTGACTCCAGATCAGATAGTGATTAAATTTCACACAAGAAGATTGCCAACATGTTAACTAGAATGACTTATTAAAAGCATTTAGAAGAATTTAAATCAAGTACAAACATAAGAGTGAGCCGTGAAACCAGAACGTGGTTCTTCTCTCATTCTCTGTGTGACTTTGATGTTGACAATCTACATGAGCCTAGAGCTTGAATCGCTCTTTTAGACCGGATCTTGAAAAACTGTCCTGTATCTTGGTGAAGATGGAATTAGAACTTGCTAAGTAGAGTGTTCGAAGAGGCTAGGTTGCTATTGGTTCATTCTCTGTATTTATCCTAGTGCTACCTTAAATAGCGGTAGCAGAAGGACTTCAGTTCACTTCAACTTCATTTCGTTTATACTGGTTTGCCTTGCCATAATAGCCGGCTCGTCCTCATAGTGGTATAATAGAAGTAGTCTGTTGGTAATTATCAGTCACCACAGTGTTAACATATTCAATATGGATGTTGCCAATGGTCTAATTTGGCATTCAACAACTCATGAAAAGAAATGCCAAACTGCCTCCTCTGGAGTTACGCAATGGGGTTACAGTCCCTCTTCTTAGAATTATGTGAAGAATGGATGGCTTTACCGTAACCCAAAGTTCATCACTATTTATCTAACACCTACTTGTACAGATAACACAGTTTAGAATGTACAAGGCTTTTATTCAATGAGTACAAAAAATAGTATCTAAAATGCTTGTTCCACTATACCATAGAATAAATACATAAAGCATATCCTACACGAAGGGAATTATATATATTCCCATTGTGATGAAGTACTGCTTATAATCTCAATTTAGAAACATCATTTAATGTATCCGTTCCCATGGTTTATGACATCTGTCGAAAGATGTCATTCATCTTCAATTAAAAGATGGTTACTATGTGTTAGTGGTATAGAAATCATTTTACCGCGTAGGTTACTGGTCGTATTACAGAACTGTTGTTGGTACGCTGAGTATGATTATACTTCTTAAATTAAACTTCTTTTGTTGTTGGTCATGTGCATGTGACAATCCTCTAAATAATCTATAAGCTCTTTCCAGTTCATTCCTCCTTTCTTTCCACCTCCTAGAGATGTAGCAGAATATCATGAACAACAAATTATGGAACTCATGTAATATGTTAAGAAATTTCAGGACCAAAATAGTGTTTTTAGGCAATTGCAATTAAATAAATTGTGGTGCGTAAGAGTGTGATAAATAATCTATAAACTCTTTCCAGATCATTCCTCTATTCCTTAATCCACCTCTAAGTGCAACAGAATAGCAAAAACAACAAATTATGGGGGTCATGTATTATTCTGCTGAAAAATGTTTGGTCCAAAATATTGTTTATAAGCAATTGTAATTAAATAAGTTGTGATTCTATTGCCAGTAACACTTACAAATTCGCTACAAGAAAGCAAAGTTCATAACTAGAATTAACACTCATAGTAAATATTTTAAATGCGCCCTTTCTTTAGCTTATTAAATGCTACACTGATGAAATCACTTACTTCCAAGGTCAGTTGCCCGTTGACACAAAATCTTTAAAAATGTAATAAAATAACTTCAAACGATAAATTTAAAAGTAAGTATCTCAGAAACGAGAACAAACATGACATTATTACATATATTTTCTAAATTCATAAATATACGGATACTTGAAGTTGTTAAAATTTTCCCAAGACAAAATTTATTGTTAATCAGATTAATTAAGCATTAGAAATAATATTTTGTAAATACCATTCTGTAAGTTATTTGTTTTGAAATCATTTATATAGCGCATAAAATTAAAAATAGGGGGAGGGGAATTAGACCTATATCAAAATATTAAAATAATAATAATAACTTCTCCTCGTACTTAATGTAATAAATTTTACGTGACATGGAATACATCATTTATCAAAGGGTCAACCGATTATTTAATGCAATCAAGCAAAATTTCTAGTTTTAGTTAGTCTATATATATTATAAAAATTCCAATGAAATGATATATTTTCTTAAGATTAAATAAGTTAGAATATGCATTTCCAGATAGTAATTTTTATATCCATAAAATTTCAAAAATTTATAAAATATACTTATAGGGTGTGGTCTTTTCCTAGTTAATGTACGTCCCCATACCATCTGAAATCCACGATAGAAATGACGATGTGTGAGGAAACTTACGTCTTATGTTTCCATTAAAGTTCCATGGTTTATTCCTAGCTCATACATTGTTTAGAAATTTTCTACCTCCCCTTAAACTTTTACCCATGAGTTTCAAAATACCCTATATATTTTTGTTAAATAACATAAATCATTTCTTAGGAACATAATTAAAATTAATACATTGAGCAATTAGAGTATTTTTCAATTTTTAAAGGCTTAAAACTTTAATACTTTAATATGCATCTTCCCCTCAAAAGATTGTAAAATATGTACGAAATAGAATAGTTTTTGTTCAAATTATGCAAATTAATATGTAATTCTCTTAGAAGTTATCCTAAACAGTGTTTAAGATATTCGCACGAAATGATGAAAAATAACTTTTTTTAGAAAATAAGCTTTAAGTTTATAAGAGAAGTAAATATGTACATGTTAAACATATCTCTAGGAATAATTTAGATAATTCCATAGAGTTTGTTTTAAAATGTCTAGAAAAATATAGATTTTAGTGCATATATTCTTTTGAAAATTATTTTTACGATTTAAGGAGTGGGAGGTCCCTTACTGTTATAGTTTGTAAAAGTAATATTTGTGCACTTTCTTAGACTATTTTTCTGTCTCATACTTCTCTTAGAAAACAGAAACTAGTAGCTATTCTTGTTCGCACTTTTGACGTATTTTCAGTTCCAAAAATAACTTGAAAATCCCTTTCGAATCACCAAATCTGTAAGAGGATTTATATTTTTTTCACAACGTTTCAGATTTCTTATAGTCGCGCTTTGTTTATTTTCATTATCCGTCTGGTTGCACTTAAGCGCAATTTTAAAGATCAGTTTTCTCTTTTACCGTTGTTGAAAATATTGTTTCATCATATTGCTAGAAATATATTTTTTTTGTTTCTTGTTCCAAACTTTAAGTTTTGAATTACATAAGAAGATTATTTTTTTCATGTGACTATATTAGTTCAAAAAAATCTGACATTGTGAAAAAGGTTTTTCTTAAAATAATTCAGTGGAAAAAAATTATTTGCCTTTTAGAAAGCATCGAAAGAAAAACGCGATACTTCATGTTAGAATATAAGTTCGAACTTTTCTTGATATACACGTTTGGTTGAGATCAATGATGCTGTTAAATAAGATTAACGATGGGCATCATAATTCTGCTCCATGACGTCATTGCTTATTTACGGAACACAATGCTGTTGGCAGAGTGCCCAAGGGAACCAAGTTCACCCAAATGGGCTTAGAGGCCTACAAACTGGACTCCCGAGAGACAATAACAATCACTCCGCACTCAGCATTTATTGGCAAAGAAATGCTTTCAACGATAAAGGGTAATATATAACTGTACTGTTGGGAACCGTTGAACATAAGATATTACAAAATAACCAAATTCAAAAATGAATGATATATTACAATATGTTTACAGACCAGGGAATGTATATGACAAGAAAAAAACATTGCAGAAATAAGAGATATAAAAAGCGGTGCATAGTAGACTAAATGGTACCATACATAAAGCGTAACAAACACGTGAACTTAAAATGAAATGTTAGATAAACGTGAAACAAATATATAAACAAGGTATACAATTATAAAAACACAATAGTGAAAACTGAAATATTAATTACTGTAATCAAATATTGAAACAATTATGAAATTTGTTGGAAAATTTTAAAAGCTATAAAAATATAGGATTAAAATATGAAATGCAAATTAATATTAGGATGTTAACGCACGAACTTCAGCAATAAAGATTTTTTTTCCACAGTAGGATAATTAAAATGATAACTTTTGGTAAAAGGGCAAGGGAAAACGTAATGGTCAGCACCTCCAACAGAGCCACAAGAACATAAATTTGTATTTTGGAAATTAAAACAATTTAAATAATAAATGAAGACACCATGACTAGTTCTAAAACACAATTTTTAGTCAAAATGTTAATTTTTTTTTTATTTTGGTCTCATATTGAAACTCTATCATTTATCGTGGAAATTCTGTTTGAATTTTGTTCCCATATTATTTAGAAGCTGAGTTATAGCTGTTATAACATTATTTGATCATGAATTTCTCTGACCAGAAAGGCTCTAAAAAAAGACACTTTTCATCACTGCAAATCAGAATGCCTGAAAATGCTATACCCATCAATGAAACTGAAATTATATGTTCATACGTACACACATATATATAGTGTTAGCTGTTCCCACGAATACAGAACTGTAGGGATAATCCCTTCTAAACTTTCTGTTTGCAGCTGAAGTTTCTAAAACTCCCACCACTTAGACCACGTTAACTGAAGGAAAAATCCTTTGTATGTAATAAAACGCATGGAAATTTTCTCTCTCTTCTAGCTTCGGTAGTGCAGGACAACACTGCGTAGCTGAATTCTTCAAAACATTTTCTTCGAAGATATACTGTTATCTTAAGAAGAGATTAATAAATTCTGAATTAGATTAAAAATTAAAATATAGTATTGGGACTGGACTCAAATACTGGTATTACTAAAAAACGCTTAATGGTGATTGATTCAAGCACAACACACTCTTCCGCATAATGAAAGAATTTCCAACCATGCAATACAAAGTGATTCCAAATCTCCAAATCTTCTTTCCCTGTCCCCTAACTCTCATGTAAGTTTGGCGATTTGGTAATTAATTATCTTGTATACACAATTATGATTGCTTATTATGTAGCTTTCAGAAATCCTCCTGTTAAGTCATCCCTCTGTGACGTAAGGTGGAAGTTATGTGAGAGGATGCCGGTTCATGTTTCGTTTTTGTCTCATGAATGATGTCCAAAATTACGAGTTCCGTCGCTAATAACACTTGCATTGCTTCACAGTACAATGTTACTAAAATAAATCAATAAATAACATTTTTAACATGCTTTTCTATTTTACGATAATTAGTAAATCAAATTATTGAAAATAAAAAGACTCAAGACATTTCGAAGATTTGAATTTACTTAAAAGGATTCTATTGATGATTTTTTTCATTAATTTAATAAAGAAAAGGAAAACACTACCGAATCATTAATTACTATATAGTTCCTTTTATGTAAGTACCAATTATTTCACTAATTCCTTTCAATTTAAAACTAAGGAATTATTAATCCTTCACTATTGATATCAATTTCACTCTTCGTTTAAAACATTAATATGCATTTGAACAGACTGTTTAGCTAACATTTTCAACACTTGAAAGTACTGTTGTGATATTATAGAAATGCATTTTTGAGGTCGATGAATCTAACTTTTCAAAAATTATATTATTAAATAAACTCTTATCAATAATAAAAATAATAATCTCTACCTTTCACTATGTAAATTGTAATTTCATTCTTAAGAAAGTGGGTAAACTGTGAAATGTCTTTCTAGCTATAGTTAAATTCACCGAGGATTTCGACATCAAGAGATATAAATTTTTTTTTAAATAAATAAATTTCTGAAGAATAAATTTGAAACTAAAAATTCATGAAAAGAGCATAACAAGACACATCTTAAACTTACTTCCTCATTTAAAGGAGAAAAGTTTTAAAATGTTAAGTTTTAAATCAAGCAGGTAAATAGAAAGATGACTCAAATTTTATCTGTATTTTGAAACAGATGACGTTTTCAAGTTAAGTTGTGACTTCAATGTGTAAGTCAAGATATGTGCTACCATCTATTACGCGGCCACGTAACACATTTGGCATTTATTTAATGGTTACTTTCGATTTTTTCACCCATTTGCCACCAAAAAAAATTCATTGATATGTACATTTTGCAAGATTAGTACAACTCAACAAAAATCAATTAAATATCTCAATTTTCTATAAATACAAGGAATACTAATTTGAAGAACGTATTCTTTCCCCTTTGAGCTGAAAAAAGTTTAAGTTTTAATCAGCATTTCCTTCCACTATATATAAATAGTAGAAATAATTACAATATTTACTGAGTCCTGTACTTTGAATTTTTATATAATCCTATTCTTTTTTATTTATTTTACTTTAACGAATCATTCTTAAAATTCCCACAATCATCTTAAAAAGCAATTAAAAAGGAAAGAATATTTCAAATCGGAACTTCTTTGAAATTGTCACAAAGGCGATAATTAAAAATACGCGATTTCTGTCGAATGTAACTTTTCAAATGCATCATTTTCCCCAACAGCGTTTTGAAATCCACATCCATTAATAGACTCATTGACTTCGAACAGAAATTCTTCCGGCAAAAACATGCTAGTTTATACATGTAAAAGAATATCCATGATTGAAAAAAAGTTGAATGGAAACGATGAGGGTGGAATGTTTGAAGTTTAGGAATCTTTCATCTTCAAAAGGGTTTAATTAAAGAGGACGTGTGATTTTGATTAAATGCATTGATACGAAACTTCGACTGAATATGTTAAATTTTTCTTGATGATGAAAAAAATAACTTACGATTTCATAAAGGAGAGAATAAATAGATCTCTGATCTCTGAAAAGAACAAAGGAAACGTGTTACAAATGAAAAATTAAACCTGAATTTGAATTGCGATATAGAAATTCTTTTAAAGTTAAAAAAATCACTTCCAAGAAATTTTCGTAAACTTTTTAAAGAATATTTCAATCATCTCCACCACTAGGGATAAATAGAAATTTCATATGTGATTAAAAATACAAAAAACAATATGATTAGATTATTTTTTTTAATGTAAGCCTTAAATATTGAGAGTTTGAAGTATATGCTATTTAAGTATATACACTCATAACAAAAAAAAAACGACGCACCAAGAAGAAGTTGACCAATGGAAACAAATATTGACGGATAGGAAGCCAATGTGCAGAATAGAAAATGATTAAAACTTCAGAAAAATTAAATGATTTATTTCAGAGTTACATAGCTACAAAGTAACGAGCTCAATAAGACCCATCTCTAGCCTGGATGCAAGCTGGCAAAGAGTAATAAGGCACCCTTATGGTCTCTTGTGGTATTTCTTGCCAAATTTGCTCCAATTATCGGGATAGGTCATCAACATTCCCTGATAGATGCAGTCATCTTCCCTTCCAATCCCATACATGCTCGATTGGAGAGAAATCTGCCTGACCAAGGAAGTATTTGACAAACTGTAAGACAGTTCACAACAACACGTTCCGGATGTGTTCTGGAATAATCTTGCTGAAAAATAAGTCCAGGGTACTGCAAAAGGAATGGCAGTAAAACAGGTCTCAGAATGTCGTCGACGTACCGCTTGATTAAGTGTGTTCCTCTATGACACCCCAAGGGGTCCAGCTATCAAGGAAAATAGCACCCAAGACCATAACTCCTGGTTGTGTGGTTTTCAATATTGAAAGCAGGCGTTTCCAAACACGTCTTCGATGATTGTCAGGACACAGTTGAAAGCGTCGCAAAGCAATATACGTCCCCAGTCAGCATCATTCCAACCTGATCGAGCCAAGCACCACTATAATCTGAACCGACAGTGTGCAGGAGTGAGCGGCAGGGGGCAAAGCGATCGGTACGAGCGTAGATTTTGCTCTATCAGCCATCTGTGAATTGTCAGGATGTGACACTCGTGTTCGGGTCACTGGTCTGATGGTTGATAACGATGAATTTAGCGCTGTGACAGCTACCATCAGTACGCTGAAATCTGCCATTGTCCACCTACTCTTGCCAGCATCTTCAAATCGCCGCAACGTTTCGACCCATATGACGAGCGATTCTCCGATTTGCACAACCTGCCTGTTTCAATGCAATGATACAGTCTCTTTCAGACTCTGACAGTTGCTCGTAAAGAGCACGTATTCTGCGGCGAGGCATTTTTTCAGTCGTTGAAAGGTATCCTAAATGCAACAGAAAATTTGACCAAAAGATTGAGAACCGCTTCTTATATAATCTTGAAGAGTGCGCAGTTCCAATGAGCTGTAGATCCTGCTATTTATTTTTTGGATACCAAATTTTAATCATTTCCATGTTCGGTCCAAATGTCTTTGCAGGCACAATTTCATTACAATCAGAATACTCCTTGGTGTGTCGTTTTTTTTTTTGTTTTGAGTGTATTAATTTTTGAAACACATCATATAATTATTTTAAATCATTATTAATTGATCTTTAAAGAACAGTTTTCTTATATTTGTACATCTGTCATTTTCAAAAATTTGTCAACATCTTTTATGCCAGAAATTAATTGAGTGACTGGTTATTAATGTGTGTCGCTCTTAGAAGCAATACAAAATACGAAAGATATTGGCAACGCCAAGTAATTTTGAAACCATAATCAAGTAACGTGGGCATTATCTTTTCCAGCAGACTCTACGCACTTCCACATAACCGAGCGGTGACGGTTTGGAAATTCGAGAAATTTAATATTAATTATTTCCGCAGTGGCAGCAAGAATCGAAACTCTGACGAAACTGAAAAAATGCCAGGAAGGGAACTCTCGGCCTGATTATTTAAACGTAGTTACCTTTTTATGTTTAAGAAAAGTTCAATATATATATATATATATATATATGTGTGTGTGTGTGTGTGACCTTTTACTTCACGATTCCCAATGTACCTTATTCAATAAGTTCTTTGAGTATTAGAGAGATAATATACTTTCAGAAATTTTAATTATAATTATAACTTACCTATCTTAAGACATTTGTTAACAATTTATGTTACATTTGTAAAAATTCTGAAAGTTTTCACAAAATTTGTCCGCACGCTATATATCCTTTGAAATATATTAAAAACAATTCAAAATGTAATAATTATGCAATGGAAAAAATTATTATGTCACTGAATTATGTAAATACTTTTTTTTATTTTCTAAATAGATTTATTTCTTAATTTTAGTACACAAATCAAAATAAAACACTACTATAATCATTTGCTAAATATTGCACAAAATAAGAAGTACTCTTAAAAATCCGGAAAAACAAAAACTAATTAGCAAGTAATCTTACAATTTAAAAAGATAAAACTATATGTAAGAAATCATTACTGAAACAAAAAGATAAAAGATAGATACCAAGTCATAGAAATAAACAGATAAAACATAGTAAACATAGAAAAAAACAGATAAAACATAGTAAACATAGAAAAAAACAGATAAAACATATAAAACATAGAAAAAAACAGATAAAACATAGTAAACATAGAAAATTAAATAATTCAAAGTAAGAACAATTCTACAACATGCTTAATATCAGAGTTTAGTTTATTTTCTATAATCAATATCTGCTTATAAAATCTTTTGAATCTAACTTGATTTGTTATTATTAAAAACTAAAGCTATCAAACAAAAAATCCTTTATGTATTTACGTTGTCTTCACTTCTGAAACGTGTACTATTTTTCAAAATAGTGCATTTACTCCATTTTTTTGTTTCTGGGTTTTATAGGTGTGCTGGAACCTAGAAAAAGGTGACCCAAGGGGCGATCCGTAAAGCGTTTTTCTATTTCTAACATCTGATGGTTGCGAACCATTTAGCCTCTATCGTGTATCTTATAGCTTTCACTTCTAAATAATACATAATCCATTTAAGAGATATTACTTTCTTTCTGACATTGAGGTGAAATATCGCATTAAAGCTAATTGTCGAGAAACAACCACAGAAACACTTATGCGAGAGCTTTTACTGACCAATCACGGATGGTGACTTTGCCAAACAATGCATAATGCATTACATTGTGGATACATATAGCTTTTAGGTACTACAAGAATTATAAAGATTTGGTAAAGGAAAATTATGATCCTGGAGACTTTACTTTCTCTCAGTTACGTCTCATAATTATGTTTTCAAATGAAAACTATTGTGTTTAAGGGAATACAGCACAAGAAAAATGTAGCAAACAGTGAAGAAAAGAAAATTTTATTACAATTTTCCGCCAATTGTAGCAAAAATTTTAAAAAATATTTTTGGAAGGTCTCAAATCTTGTGCTGTTGGGCTATTCGCGATTTTCTCTTCACTAACCTAGAGGACTTAATATAAATTTAAATTGCATAAAATTGCATTTTCTTCCTAACCAAAATGAAACGTGACTGTGTAAATTATATGAAGATAGAAGTGAAGTGTTGTCATTTAGAGTTAATAATGCATAAGTGATAGAGAATTAATGGGTAAAGAAGGGAGATGGAGGAAGATGAAATGCTGAGATTGTCTCTCACTAAGATTGAAACACTTCTATTATTTTTGTTGATTGAAGAGAGCTTTACTCAAAATATTAAGCAATGCATTTATTGTAAAAGAGAGTTGTTGAATAAAAATCGAAGTAACTAGGAAGGGAAAATTTCTTATTTAAGTCTTAAGTTAGGTTTGTGAGTCAGGTTAGGATCCTAGAAAGAGCGACGTTAGAACAGACGGCATTCTGCAGGGATAATTAATAAATAATTATGTTTTATTCTAGAAAAAGGAGTAATAATATAAATGAATTATATATGGGTTAAGAAGTGAGTAATGAAAGTAAGACATTATAAACTTACATACAAAAGGACATAAATGACTTTTTACATGATGGGAAATATATATAATCAGGCAGAAATATTCATGTTTTTAATAGAATTTTGATGCATTTTGTAGAATTAAAACTCTTGTGTAGATTTGAGAAGACATGGCGAAATTTCTACCATCGCACTTAGTAATTTTAAGTGACTAAGTAATAAATTGTAAATGGAAGTCTTATCGAATCAAAACTCACAGTAATGTAAAGCATAATGTTTCAAACTTATTTCATATCATTTCCTTGTAATTTTTATGAAACCATTAATTAAGTATATTGTTAATAGATAAACCACAGAAAATCCTAACAATTAATTAATTCAAAACACCGAGATAATGAGAAATATACATTGTTCGAAAAAAATATGTTTCACTTGATCGGAAGAAAATATTGTGTGTAAAAAATATATTTCTTGAAGGCATTTGAAAACTTTCATAAGATACACTTCAAACATTGAAAAGAAATTCTAAATCTTACATTTTAATTTTTAAGAATTTGTTGTGAAACAGCGCAAGGATTAAGTAAAATATTATACTTCTAGAAATTTAAAAATAGCAAAAAAGTGTGAAAATGGCTGCAGTTCTTTTCTGAAATAAAACTTCTTACGTACAATAGTAAAGAAATGTTTTTTAATATTACATTTTCCTTTACAAAAAAAAAAAAAAAAAAAAAAAAAAAAAAAAAAAAATCTTGCCGGCGGCAGAATTCTTGTTATCCTACTTCTAAAGGCTTTTTAAAAAAGGTACTTTTTGGCACAAGTAGCTAAAATTTATCTGATTAGAATTAATGAATCTCATTTGTTAAATTATTTTATATGTATATTATGCTATTATTTGGTAGAATGAGGGCGGAAGATTGCTATTACACAGAGAGCTAGCTGTTTGTGCATAAAAAAGTATCTATCTAAAAAGGGGATAGTGAGTTCGACAAAAAAAAAATCATAAGCAATTCTTTGGTGGAAACAACAACTTATTTAAAGCATAGCTAAATAAGGTATTAGTTCATTAGTTCACTGTTGCATTTAAATACAGGTAAAATTTGTATCATCTGCATTTTATTTATTTATTTATTTTTTTTTTTGTTATCTCAGAAGTTTGCTTTTTTTACGCAAATACAGGTATCACGACCCAGGGATGCTCTAGTGATCTTTTTCTTAACTCATTAGGTGTAATGTCTTTGGTAAATAAGGGTGACATATCCCCAGGATTTCCTAGTGATTTTTCTCTATTTTCGACTCTTCTACATGTCAAATAATTTTATTTATTTCCCATTTTTTTCAAACGTATCGAGACAAATTACATCTTGTTTGGCACAGCATAGCTAACAGGTCAATTGAAAAGTCCCCGGCCTGACACATAGATGGCTCTACTAGAATTAAATCCATATGATTTTTAGTTAACCCTAACCCTCAAAAGATGCTTGTATAAATTTGACAGCTGTCGGATCATTAGTTTGTGAATTATAGCATTTTGAGTGAAGCAACTTTTGTTATTGTGAAATAAATGGATAAAACGGAATTTCGCGTGTTGATAAAATATTGCTTTTTGAAGGGAAAAAATACAGTTGAAGCAAAAACTTGGCTTGATGCCGAGTTTCCGGACACTGCCCCAGGACAATCAAGGATTGGTATGCTAAGTTTAGACGTGGTGAAATGAGCATCGAAGACGGTGAACACAGTGGACGCCCAAAAGAGGTTGTTACCGACGAAAACATTAAAAAAAAACATGGCTCCATTATTTCACTCCGAAGTCCAATCGACAGTCATCCGAGTGGACTGCACACAATGAACCCGCTCCAAAGCATGGGAAAACGCAACAGTCGGCTGGCAAGGTTATGGTGTCTGTATTTTGGGAGGCGCATGGAATAATTTTCATTGACTAGCTTGAAAAAGGAAGGACCATCAACAGCGACTATTACATAGCGTTATTGGACCGTTTGAAGGACGAAATAGCCGAAAAATGGCCGCATTTGAAAAAAAAAAAGGAAATGCTACTTCACCAAGACAATGTACTATGTCTCGTCAGTGAAAACGATGGCAAAAATCCATGAATTGGGCTTCGAATGGCTTCCTCATCCACCGTATTCTCCAGATCTGGCACCCAGCGACTATTTCCTGTTCTCAGATCTCAATAGAATGCTCGCTGGGAAGAAATTTTCGTCGAATGAAGAGGTTATCGTCAAAACTGAGGCCTATTTTGAAGCAAAGGACAAATCGTACTACAAAAATGGAATCGAAGAGTTGGAGGGTCGCTATAATCAGTGTATCACCCTTGAAGGGAATTATGTTGAATAAAAAAAACTAATTTTGCCAAAAAAATGTGTTTTACTATGAAGGCCGGGGACTTTTCAATTGACCTGTTACATCTGGCTCTTGAACCTTTAAATTAAATTATCATTTATTTTTGGTATTTTTTATTTCAATTAAAATTTATTACTAAAATTTATTTAATTTCGTACACGTATTTCAATTGATATTATTGACATATTGTTTGAAATTATTATTAATTTACACCGATGTGTTACAAATATGTCACTATCAAATTTCCTCAAGTGATTCAGTTCTGTACTATTAAAACTTTGAAAGTAAAAAGAAATATTTTGTTAATTGCTGATTCTTGAATTATACAATAAAACTTTTGTTAGTCTTATAAATATAATAATTTGATAAATCGTAAAAATAGTTATATCTTGAACGATTAAATTGTTATTTTTTAAATAATTGACTTTTTTTGCAAACATGGCTTTATTGATTATTCCATCGTCATCTTATAACTATACATATAAACATACAAGATTCTGAAATACAAAAACGATGCTAAATTTTACCGAAAAAAGAATGAAAGTAAGTGATTTCAAGATAAGTTAATTCAAATTAGTTTTCAAAATTTAAAATAAAAAAGAACGGTAAAATATTAAAATACACATTAATATTCTATTCATATATTAACATTAAAGCAGACAATAATTTACACCGGTAAGCAAGAAAGCGTTTCTTGGTATATTGTAACAAATTTAATTATACTTAGCTTTGTTAATTAACAAAATATTCATAAAAAAAAGTAAAGTTTGTTCTCATTCCTAAGATTTCTGCGTTTAACTGCATCATTTCACGTTATTTTATTTATCTTTTAATGCCTTTTTTTCCATAGGTAAATGTGGCCTTGGAAGTAAATGTTAATGATGAACTCATCTTACATACATAAATGTGCTTGTAAGATCAGTTTATCAGATATTATGATGCAATGATGATTTTCTCAAAAATTTGTCATAAATATTTGATCAAGGTAGCATTTAAAATATGTGGACGAGCTAACGCGTTTGTAGAAGTAATAAATTGCCAAAGAAATATCACTTCAAGAGAGTCAGATTAGTGGGTGCGAATGATCCCGGACAATTTAATATACAAGGTGGGCAAAAAGTCCGTAAAAACTTTAAAAAATTATAAAATCTGGAAATTTAAAAACAATTAAAAACGGTTTGTAGGGTTAGCATCGATAAGTCACGGGATTTTTTTTAAGATAAGAAAAAAAAAAAAAAAAAAAAAATTCAAAAAACAGTCGATAGGTGGCGTTTCGTACATAAGTGAAAGAATAAACACGCAAATAAAAATAATGTTACCAAATCATTTATTATAGCAGTATGTGTTCCATATGTCCACCTCCACAGGAGATAACACATTGCAGGTGTGTCACAAATCCAGCAACGGCAGAGTGCAGAATGTTCGGCTGCATACATGAGAGCTCTCGGTGGATTGCATCTTTCAATTCCGATAGATTGGATGGACGGGAATGATACTCCTGGGATTTGAAATATCTCTACAGCCAAAAGTCTGCTGGTGTCAGATCTGGAGACCTAGGAGACCTTTTAAACTTGCAATGTTTCCTAATGATTCTTTTTTTTCCCGAACGTCTATATCAAGAATTCCTTGAATGGATCAGCAGTGTGACTTGTTGCTCCATCTTGCATAAGCTTAACAGTAGATAGCGCATCTTATTTACGCTAACATGAAACGACCGTTTCGCGCAGAAGCGCTGAATAACGCTGAGCTTTTACTGTCATCGTTTTCCACCCACACTGTTTCCACCCACTGGACACTGTTTTTCAAAGAAGTATGATCTATAATGAAAGAACCTGTGAGCCCACACCACACTGTGACTTTGAGGGAATGAAGTGTTTTTTCTGTGTACACTCGTGGATTTGATTTAGTCCATATGCGACAGTTATAGTTATTAACGTCACCATTGATCGAAAAATGAGCTTCATCTATCTACAAAATGTAAAAGACCCAAGAGGAATCTTGTTCAATTTTGGAGAGAACCCACCTCGCAAATACTTCTCTCTACGGTATCCGACAGTAAAAGTTCATGGCAAGACTGTAATTTGTATTGATACTGATTAAAAACTCCATGAAGAATGTTGCGTATCGTGGATGGTGGTAAACCCAAGTATATGCCAGCTTTCGTGCACTGCTGGTCCCTACATCGGGTTCTGACGCTAATGTTTTCTTTTCGGCTGCAACGCGCCCCGAACGACGCCTTAAACTTGGTCGTCTGGACGATGTCGAGTTCACATCGTCCAGATCCAGTTACATCAAATCGTTCAACGAGCTTTATGAGATCTGTCACTGTTAAAGGCCCTTTTCAAGACTTCACATTTTTCTGAAGTCGCAGGGCATCAGTCGCTGATTCCTCGTTCATGTAAAATAGCTTCACCAACAAAGCTTTGTCTTTCCCACTCAATATCCTTGTTCACTTAGTGGGCATGGAACGGAGAACTGGATCTGGATCAAGAGCATCAGTATTTATAATCATCTGACTCATTTGCATATTTTCAACTAAGTTGTTTGTACCAGAGCCTTCTGTCGGCTGTTTTTTGATTTTTTCCCCCTTATCTTAAAAAAAATCCCTTGATTAATCAATGCTTAACTTGCAAATCGCTTATTATTTTGATTAATTTTCCGCGTTTTATAAATTTTTAAAGTTTTTACAGACTTTTTGCCCTCTCTGTATAAAGCATTATATTTATTTGTGGTAATAAATATACTATATATAAGAATATCTCTCGTCTAAGTAAAACAAAAATCAGAAATGAAGTTAGTTCAAATTGTTTCAAAAATATTACCTAATAGATAACAGAAGGGATACCTCTCATATCAGAAAGTTATCACGTTAGTATGGAAAACAACAACTGTTCAGTAGCGTCGTAGACATAAATTCAAGGAAGATTCGAGCATCCAGAAACTGCCATAGAGAACTCTGGTTAGGTGCGTCAAGAAAATGATGAATCTACAAGAGAGTTATCTTCTATTCATCCAGAATGAATTCGGTCGTATACAGAGAGAGGGAATTTTGGACAAGTCCAAGAGAGATATCAAATTCATATTTGGTGGAGAACTGTAATCGGATCATTAAGTGAAAAAAGATATTTTATCTCTTTGTTCCTCTATGATATTCCTCTTAAATATCCTATAGATTACAAAAAATGATTGTTTACGAAAAATGATTGTCATCTTGTAATCCTAAAAGCTAATCAAACGTGGACTAAATCCCATCGCAGAATAATTCGCAGCCCCATATAATAACGAATGATCTTGTGCGTGGCTTAGGGTTAAGTAGGAATGCGGCATATCTCTATCATCTGATTCGTCGATTATCTTAAATATAAATCTAATCGCCAATCTAAAGTCTCCAACTTAAATCTACACACAGTTAAAGAAGTCACACAACTAAAGAACTAATGAAGTCACACAACTAAAGAACT
>BMAW01090749.1:62422-81872 GCA_019974015.1 Nephila pilipes
AATAATGTTAAATATTTTTAAACCTATTAATTAATTTTACTTAAAAAGAGTTTGTAATTTATACCATTATTTTCGTATTATTGTCCGGCAAACTCAAACATATTGAAATACAAATTGATTATGAACGACAGACACATCATCACAGTTCTGAATTATGAAACAAAAGTACAACAAAAACACAAGGAGAATCACATTTTTATTAAATCATCCAAAAGACATTGAATATAATACTTTAAACAATATTACAGAACAAAAAGTATCAAAATCCTACAATATCTAGCAGAGCAGACTTCTCACAACAAACCGCAATTCTTTCACAAAGAGAAGATAATTATTCGTGATGTAAAAACATTGATTGATTGATTTAAATTTCTCATTAAAGAAATTTATTTACTGAAATTTATTTGTCATTAAAATAAAACTAGAAAAAGAGAAATATTTTTGAAAAATTTATTAGTCATTTTAATATATATATATATATCTATATTTAATTTTCTTAAAAATTATAATGGGGGAAAACCCCTACACTAACCCCAAAGAAAATAAGCAAACATGCATTGAAATGTGTCGCCATCTACATAGGAAAAAATCAATTAGTGAGAAAGAGATAGAGCGAAAAATAAAATAAATCAAAAAATTAGAAAAAAAACTTATATTTTAGGAAACAAACAATTAAAAGGTTGAAAAAAATAAAATAATAATTTTAAGAAAATTACAAAACAAATAAAAATTTCAAAATTATTAAACGCATACTAGTAAATCACATATCATATATTAGTTATCTCTCTTGTAATAAATATTAATAATATATATATAAAAGTTTTTACATTGTCTTTTTTTACTCAAAATCTGAATTTATATATATATATATATATATACCCAATTCTGTTTCATTCGCTCTTTTTTTAATCGAATTTAAAGTAAACCGTTTCATGAAAAAAACAAATACTATTTTTTGTTCTAGCACGAACATACTCTCCCTAAATTTTTTAATTCTTGTTTTAACAGTGTGATCAGAAGCCTGTCTATTTATGACTACACATGTGTTAGGGACTTGGTCTCCTTTACTTTGTATTCCTGGGTTTATGTGGAATTTTTTTTATTATTTTAATGTTTCTCTCTTTGTCGTAAAAATGTACACGCATTATATTTTCTTTTGCTGCAAACTATAGAGAATCAAAACTCACACGTCAGATAAAACGTCTATAATTTTTTTTGTTTAACTATTCCAATCCAATTCATCTGGATGTTTAAATCTTTGGATGCACAATGAAATGTCTAATGACTAGTTTTTCAAAAACTCTATGCACGATCAATGTATGCACTATAAAAAAGAACTTTATAAAAGATCAAAATGAAAGGTGATAATTGCTTTCAGAGTCACTATTCTTTTGCAAATGTCGTAATCACTCTCGATTTCCATATAGGTTACTGACGTTAGGCATGTGTGTGCATTTCCTTTTTTACAAAGTCATCATAGGTGTCCAACTCCAGCACTCTATCTGTCTCTTTTGTCAGACAACACTTAGAACTGAAAATAATTCACAGTAAAGGGTATAATCAATGTAGTAAAAGTTCTCCAAAAGAACTCGTCCACAAAAGGATAAAAAAAGCAATATTGTGCTAACTTTTTCGTTTTGAAAAGTTCTATAAGCAATAATAATAATTTCGTTTTTAATATTTTCATAATATTGTCAATAATATTTTATCGTCAATAATAATATAATAATTTTTTCGTCAATAATAATATAATAAATTTTTCGTCAATAATAATGTATCGTCAATAATATTTTCATCGTCTTTGTTAATAAAATATCTAAACAACGACAAAATATTCCTTACAGACAAGCAGTTTCATTAGAAACAAAAATAAGATTTTAGACTTTCTAAAGAGGGCCGAAGTTCTTACATCATTTGGCTTGAGGCGAAGCGACTATAAGAACGATTAGTAAAAATGAGAATTCCATTTGAGAGCTAATAGTTTCTGGATTGAATCTCGGTTCCAAAAACACTCTCTTACAGTCGAAATCCATCTTGGAAAAGAAGGAAAAAAAACATGGTGTTTTTTATAGAGCATTTAATGAAAAAAATAATACCTTTGGATGAGCAAATTGTAAAAGAGGAAGCACTTAAAATATGCAACCGACTTCAGGAATTGGAATCATCAACAAGTCTTCAGGTAACGAAGAAACTGGTGTTTAATGCAAGTGAGGGATGGCTGACATGTTTTCTAAACAGACACGCATTCAAGTTGTAAAAATGAAAGGAGAAGCAGCATTAGCAGACTAAAATAATGCAAAATGCTTTCCGAATAAACTAGCAAAAATATTTGAATAGGGTGGTTGTACGCCCCATAAAATATTTAATGACGACGAAATGGGAGTATTCTAAAAATGCCTAAAAGATTGTACATAGCAAAATCTGAAAAATCAGTCAGTGCTTTTAAAGCGACCAAAGGTGGCGTTCTTCGGGTGATGTTCTTATTTCGTAGTAATGGCTCTAGTGATAAAATGTTAAAGCCTCTTTTAATCAACAAATCCCTTTTACCTCGAACTTTAATAGGTAAGAACATTAAACAACTCTCTTCATTAAGAAATTGGTTCATTAATGGCGAGTAAACAGGCAGGGATGACAGCTGATCTGTTCCACTGATGCATTTTTCCTGAAGTCCATAAATATATGAACAAAAAGGTTTAGAAATCAAAATACTTTTGCTCATTGATAACGCGCCTAGCCAACCAGTGCTGGGTGATCCTAAATTTCAATTGGTGTTTTTGCCGCCTAATATCACTTCTCTGATTCAGTCACTCTATCAGGATATACTATATAGAGTTAACGTTTAAAAATATTTTAGATTCAGAATAAAAAAGAAATTTGTCTATTGTAGAAGCATGGAGAAAGCTTACAATTATGAATTGTATTACATATGCTTCATTTTCCATCAAACAGTTGCGTCAGTTGACCTTTAATGGTTGATGGGAAAAAAAATTACCAGCATGCGTCAAAATGGGAAGTTTTGTAGTACAAAATCAGCTCTGTGTTCTGAAATTACAAAACTGTTAAATGCAATAGACAATGAAAGTTTCAACAACATGCAAAAAGCTGAAATTGAGTTATTGATATGAGAAAGCCATCTAGATGAGGACTGTATGATCGAATTTATGAAAGTTTATGATAACAAAGAAGTTGATAATGACAAGGTCGAAGGTGAAGTTCAGGTATTAATTGCTGATTTAATTTGAGAGGGCTTGAAATTTGTTTCAAAAATGATACAACAGTTTATTACTCATGATACTGACATGGAGAATAGATTAAAATTTCAGAGGAATCTTAAGTTTACTGTAATTGAATGCCCAGAATTACTTGTGAAACTCGAGAAACCTAAAAGACAGCTATAAATAACACAAAAAGAAAACAAAAACTAAAAACAAAAGCAGAGCTACTGATGATAGCTTTTTCGGCCCAATCCGTATTAAAAGTGCACGCTTGTTATAAGGTAGGGAAGAATGGTTGCAAAATTGAATTTTATTCCTAATTTCAATTTCAATGCTTATCTGTTATACTCCTGGACTAAATTTTCACTGCTCACTAATTTAATTTTTTTGTAATCAAAATGAATTATTTTTTTGTATTTTATAAATACGTAATGCGAATTTTCATTGTTACTTTTTATGATCGGTTTTTGTAAGAAAATACTTAGAATTTTCGTCTTGTACGGTTTCTTAAAGCCATGGAACATATCCCTAAATTTACCATATGTCGCATCTATTTTCTACATGAATTTTATTTTGCATGGAATTTTCAGGAACGTATCTAACGTGTAAAAGAAGAGTTGAGTTGAGTACACACACACACACACACACACACACACACACACACACACACACACACACACACACAATACCACACACACACACACACACACACACACACACACAATACCACACACACACACACACACACACAATAGTATATAGCAGCTATATTACGTACACCACTGATTTGACTCCATCTGGATTCTCTAAGACTATTCACACATTGACTGAGAAGTTTAATTGTTACTCATTTTTGCGTGTAGGCTCACTAGATGTATTTTCAGGAGTTTATCCAAAATAATTTTCATCCATTAATCTACTCTTATCCATCGGTTATGTGATTTTTGGCGACTTTATCGCCAAAAATGATATGACCGATGCCAAACGGAATACATTTTTTATATGTATACTGTGTATTGTCATCAATTAAGTTTACTTAGTGAGATTTTCTCTTGCGAAATGGAAAAATACCAAATAATTTTATATTGAAGCTCTAATGGAAAATTGGCAAGATTTTGGCGAATAGGCTCTTCATGCGAAATTTTGTGCATATCGAAAATAGGAAACGTGCATATTTAGCGATAGAAATAAATCAGTTTGGAATCCCGCGGTTGGTGAAAGTATAGTTTAGCTCCAAAAATTAGCGGGATTTTGAGAAATACTAAAATGGCGACTTCTTATAGAATAGCGGCCACGCAAGACAATCTTCGTTTACTGGAGGACCTCGCTACATGCATGAACGAACTCAAGAGGCTATGACATAACTACGGAAGACATTTTGGACGTCCCGACATGCACGACTTTTTTTTTAAGGATTGCAGTCACTTGAAATCCTAAATGGTCTGAAATCAAAGATGTCTTGAGGCAAAGACAAAAATCTTATGATAGACACGATACCATTGCGAGGGTATTTTTTGATTTGAAAGTTAAGAACATGATGAATCTTCTGACAAAAGGTTGCATCTTTGGCAATACTAGGTGTAACATGTACACAGTGGAATGAATTTTATCCATATTAAATATATATGGAGTGACTTTTTACTAATTTTTTTTTATTTTACTCATATATTTGAAAGTCGTGGATAACCATTATTACAGACAATCAATTTCTTAAAATTTTAAATTTAGATTGTCATTAACGTTTTAAAAATTGAAAATTTTCTTGATATTTTACGTATAGGTTCCAGAATATTATATTATCGTCTGTCCAGCGAAGCAGGTAGGTACCAGCTAGTGTATATATATATATATATATATATATATCAGTCTATTATCTATTTTTCAAACATTCACTAACATTTAAAAAATAACAATATTTAAGTAACTGACAGAGAATTGAAATTATTTTAATACAAAGCTAAAATTATACTCATCTTTTTAAATTAAAAGCAACAGAAGTGAAATATCAGCATAAAATTCACTTTATTTACAAATTCCAAAATTTAAAAAGTACGTATAAATATAATATGTCATACACTGAAAAAAAATTGAAAGCTCATTATCTAAATTTAATAAAATTAAAATATTCTAATTTTACTATTTCATTCTCTTCCTTTTCTCAAGCAAATACTATACAATATTTAAATCTGGCAATGATTGTTTATTAGGAAAAAAATAAAGTCATTGTGTTCAAATAATTGTGATTTAGAATGCGCAAAAGTGTAAGCATGTGGGCGCAATAGAGTTTTACGAAAGTGTAAATGATTCCCCCAAAATAAAATTTTCTTAGAAAAACGCTAATACAAATTATTTTCTCTATGGTGTATTACGTTTGTATACATTTAAAAAAATTAATTTTCTAAAGTCGTATTTATATATTTTCCCCCATAAATTACATATTTATGTTAGACATACATAGATATATCTAATAATACATTTCTTAAATATAATATAGAGTAAATAATATATTTTTGGAATAATCCAAACTTCCTCCACATTCTTACAACAAAATCGAAAAATTCAAAAATCGCAGCATTTTAACGTTGGATTTACCATAAGACCTTGCCAGACGCGTGTTTATAACGGGAAAAATCCCAGGAGTATCAAATGCAGAGTAATACAGAATTTACCCAATCATTCTCCTTTCCTCTTAGCTACTAATGTGGAAGGGAAGATGAAATGGAGAGACGACGACGACGGAATGATGCATGACAGGAGGATAAAACAGTCTTTCCGGAATACGAATCCAAAAAGAC
This sequence comes from Nephila pilipes, assembly GCA_019974015.1. NCBI lineage: Eukaryota > Metazoa > Arthropoda > Arachnida > Araneae > Nephilidae > Nephila > Nephila pilipes. The sequence goes on from BMAW01090749.1 coordinate 68,433, forward strand.
GTGAAAATCCTTTTTATGAAGGATAAGAGTCATCGGAGAAGCTCTAGCTTACTGGCTCCTTGTCATCAAGACGTCAGGGAAACTAGATAAAATGTATTCGTAACGCATATTCGGGAAGATGAAAAGAAACTTAGCACTCCACTGTAACACTAGATGCGTTTCTTTACAATTCATATTTTATGCTACATTTATAACCTTCAAAATTTTACACAAGAATCCAATATATTTGAAACCTACTATTTCTTGCTAATTGCAGATATATAAATACGATAATTTTTAATCTGACTTAATTTTGAAATATGATTCACTTTTTCATATTTAGATGGATTATATCTTTTCGTGCAATTTCGCTTTCATGTCCCGAAGGGTTATACAATTATGCTTTCATCTCACTATTTCAAATCTGCTTACGTTTAATGAATACGACATGAATATGATACTTTGAAACTTTTTCTGTGACTTGTAGCCATTCAACCTATGTTGGGCTATATATCGTGTGTAAATTGAATACTGTGTTTACTAATTGATTCACTGTGACTGATCTTGTGTCACCAAACAAAATATTAATTTAAGTAGCAAAAAATTAAATTAAACAAAATATTAATTTAAGATTTAATTTTAATATTCGAGCAGAATATTTTCACCATTTTCAAGAATTTACTATCCACTTTAATATAACTAATATTTTATCATTTCTTTTAATTTTAGTAATTGAACAGAATACGGGTATTATCGCCAACTTCTTATGTATAATAATATATTGTGTCCTTTGATATTTTATTATTTGCTTTATTTTTAACATATGAACAGAATATTATCATTAGCTTTAACAACATTGTCTACTTTAATAAATAATATTTTATTGCTGGCTTTAATTTTAATGTCTGAGGGGAATTTTATCAACGGCTTTGCTTTTAGTAGTTGAACAGAATATTATCGCAAGACTTAATAATTTACTGTCTATTTTAGTAATATATTGTTTACATTCGTTTTAATTTCTGAAAGCAGTATATTATGAATTTTGATAAAAATATATATTTTTAACCTTACCAATTTTTGTACTTTAATAATATATCTTTTTGATTTAATTTTAATACTTGAAAGCGATTTAGAGATCTTATCGTAAAATTATGTGTTGAAATTGATGCATGGATAATTAGCAAATAAAGATTATTTAAGATATAACGTATTCAATTTGATCATCGATGGTAACAAATTGCACGAACATGAACACTTGTATATACAAAACTTCTTAATTAATTTTAACAATTGCATTAGATAAGATTGAGGATATAGTGTGTGAAATATATTTAAACATATATAATTATATCTAATCATAAATCACATATTTTCTAATCATATATAATTTTGCTTATCATTACATATTATTTAAGAATTAAAGTACGATTAAGTATAATTATTGGATATTTTAAGTCGACTACTTTACCAACAATTTTTTATTACCGGATGGGATTCCCCCATCCGGCTATTTTGATTGCATGAACGTAATGTTAATATACTTAAATAATTGAATATATATATATATATATATATATATATATATATACAATTTTTATACGATTTTATGGAGTTTTTTTATATTTCTTTTATGAGTTTTCCGATGTATAAAAAATGTTTTGAAATATTTTCAAATATTAGGGACAAAATTTAATTCATAAGGTACCTTCAATATTCTTTTCTCTTTCAGAGGCATTTTATTCTGTTCAAGAGGTAAAAAAAAGTCTATATTTGAGGAGGAAAGCAGAAATTCTATAGCATAACATTACTTTCATGATATGAAAATGAAATATAAAGCAGAGCCTTAAATTTTTTTTATAAGCATGGAATTATTTGTCATATTACATCTTTCCAGTTCATTATTAAGTGAATATCCGTTATCATAGAATGAAATTTTCTCTAAAATCCATTTAAAAACACAATTAAAATTCAAAAAAATTGAAAAAATGATTAAGTTACATTTTTTCTGTTATTTGTGTTAGTCTACTTCCATTTATTGTACTTATTTTATTTATTCCATTTATTGTATATTGAAAACAAATTCACTAAATCTTTTCAAAATGATATATTCAGGAAGTCATATATAAAGGTAATATTGCAATTTGATATCTGACAAGTTTGTGATTATTAATTTACAAATTGCGAGATAAAATTGAACACATTCAAAATTCAAAAACTAAATTTTACAAAATATTTAAGGAAAGAAGCTTTATTTATTTATTTGAATTTTCGTGTTCGAGAAAACACGACTTCATTTTGAAAGAGCAGAAATGGTACCCTGAAAGGATAAATAGAGGGAAACTTATTGAATAATACACAGACATTAATGTTCGATTTCTTTTTCACTTATTAAAACAGTACTGATAATTGGAAATATACTGTATTTCAAACGATTGTTCGTTAAGGTATTTTAACAGCATAAATATCTGATATTAGTAATTAAAACGCATTAATTCCTTTAGCTGGTAAGCAGAGGATCTCCGCAAAGAGAATTTTAATTTTGAAGAAAAAATAATTTGGATATTGTCTTGAAATTTGCAACAATTAAAATCAGGAAACCTTCGTATCATATTTCCTATAAAAACAACGTTTCAGAAAATAATGTTAGATTTCAAATCGTTAGTCATATTAAAATCTCAGAAAATTATAAATTACCTTCTATTTGTGGATCAATTAAGGATGATAAAAGTAAATATTTTCGGAGTTATTTAATTTTATTTCAATTATGAATGAAATAGTGACGCTTATCAAAATTCGATGAATGATTTTTAAAAACAATTAAGGTTATTCAAAAAGTTTCATCTCAATTCAAAATGCTGTGTTTTCATAAATAAACGGCTTATAATGAAAAGTAATACATGTAAGGAAAAGGAAAATATAGAATTTTTAGTTCCTTTTATTACACGCATGATAGCGATCGATACCTAAATTTCTGCCATGCACGTTGAAAAGTGTCGAACATAATTGACTGTACAGCATCACAAATCCGTTGTTTAAGTTCAAATAAATTTGCGGATAATGGTGGCGCATACACTTTATCTTTTACAAACTTCCAAAAGAGCAAATCACATTGGGTCATATCAGGTGACTTAGGTGATCAACTGTGTTACCTCAAGTATTCTGGTCCACTGCTACCGATCCAACAAAGAGGTAGAACAGTGAAAGTTTCAGAAACCATTTTTGTTAAATAGCTTCGTGAAGAACACACGAGAGACGTCTTTTCATACTATAAAACTTCCTCAGTTTCCCCTTGTATTCATGTGCTACTTATCTGTGTGTCGTTTATTTTTGAACATATAGAGTTTTGAAATCGGATGGATCATTTTCAATAATTCTGTAAACTGTTTTCTGAAAAATGTATGACTACATGGATTTCGCCCCGTACCTACGGATACGATTATTTTCCTGTTTTTTTCTTATAATTATGTTATACGCTTAAGATTACTTATTTTAGGATATTTTTAGCAAAACGTTAAGAAATCGTCTGTAAATAAACGGTACGTAGAGATAGTCGTCCCTCGTGAAGAGCATTGAGCAGAATTATAGAAGTCATATATCTTAAAATAATGGACTGTGCATTAGACCATGGTCTACCAAATAATAATGGAATTCTCTTAGATATTTTACTATTCTTACGAATTTTTATTATAAATTTCTTTAATAATTATAGGTTTCATTAGACTTGCAAGCATTACCAAACATTCCGGATTGTCTATGAAGCCTAAATTGCACTTTATCATCGTATATCTTAAAATGAGTGATGACAGTTGTTGATAAAGTTCTCACTGATTCAATCAAAAACCACTTTCAAGAATCATAATTTGTTTCATCGTACTTTATATACGTTTCAAAACAGTTACTTTTTTTTCATTTTGAGACAAACGTATTTATGTTTTCTGTATATTTAAAAAGCTATTCAATATTTTTTCAAATATTTTTATCACATTAATTTTTGCAAAACAATATCTTATTGGATGAGTTATCATATAAATTAATTTTATTCTATTTAGAATTCTAAAGATATAGGTTTTCTGCGGTAACACTCTTGTACGAATATTATTACACTCATCGTATAACATCACCATTCGTGGGGTCTGAGCCGGAACGTCACTGGTGTTGCCGTTTTCGATAAAGGGAAATAAGGTCGAGAATCTCTCGATTTCAACTTTTAACTCTCTGAACTGTGAAAGTACTGACTATATACGTTCGCTGTCTTTTCAGGTATTATCTGCGAGAAGAATGCTTATGAAAAGACGTAGAATCATAATTGAATTAAATGAGCATTCGGTAACCATATTTGTTGTGTTTTAAACTGTTCCTTTCACGATTTTCCCATTGATTAAATGAAAATTATGAAAAAGAAATCATTTTTTGTCAAAATCATCTGAATCATATTTAGTTGAAAATTATTCACAGAATACCAGCCATGAATATGCGGTTTCCTTATGCGAATCTTTTTTAAAATTTGAATTATCATTTTTTTAATAATTTTCCCTTAATTATTGATTGTAGGTACAGTTAAATAGTTAATTTAGTTTGATTAAGGTCAGCTTGTGAAGTGTATGATTAATTGTTATATTGTTAGACCAACTATTTTTAAGAAAACTGTGAAAAGTACCAAAGTCCTTAGTCAGGAAGGAGATATGTGTCCAAAGTATCTCAGACGTGTAAGTGATAACTGAGTACATGCAATTCTCAAGGAAAGCTGATAAGATCAAATAATTAAATATACGAATCTCTAACATTTGCAAGTTAACCATTATTGTTGATCCGAAGACTAGTGTACGTCTGCAATTATTTGAGACATTCGGGTGTTGCCAAATGGCGTAGTAAAAACATTGAGAAGCCGCGAACAGCCATCCAGATTCATAATTAGAATAATCTATATAATATCGAATTATATTCATATAAATTCAACCTAACTTAAATGGCGTGAGGTAAGTAAGTAAAAGTAGCTTTACACCATCTAGTTCCCATTTCATGGGGTCTGCTTAGCAATATAAAGTATTATGGCTATAAAATGCCAAAATGGTAACCCTTCCTAGGGTTACCTATCCTCTGGCAATATTTAACTCTCTAAACTGTGAAAAAAGTATTATGAATTTTTGTTACTCCCTTTTTCACACTAATCTGGATCTCATTGTGATGTATTATTGAGTACCACGCATTTTGAAATTGGATCGTTTATCAATAGCGCTCAAAATGGATCATTTTGAAAAATTGGTTTTTACCAAAGTGAAGAAAAACTTCAGCATAAAATTGTACTAAAAATTCGAAAGAATTTCGTTTGAAAGCAGTTTCGTGTAATTTATTTCGGGATGCATTCATCTTTTCAGGATTTTTTTCTGCTATTTGTATTGATTTTCCATTTATGCAATGCATTTTAGGTGTCTTCATTACAATAACAAAGCTTACTAGGTTGTTGTTCTAACAATACGTCATCTAGTTTCTTATTGAAACGACTGAGAACTTGAAAATCTCCCTTTTGGACTAATTTTGAAAATAGTCACTCCAAAAAGTTCTCCTAGATTCGGATTTCACCACTTTCACGTAGATGTAAGAAAGTAAAATAATTGACAAGAAGGAGCGGAAATGGAAAAGGATCGCTAAGTAGTTACGGGAGCACATCTCTGGTACTTTTTAAAAATACATGGGGAAATAATTCAAGATAAAAACTAACGTTTATAAAACAACGTTTTTATATGGTGGCAAAGTTTTATAATTTTTTTTAAATATTAGTTAAAACTGGTGGCAAATATTGTATTGTTGGGCATTTAAGAACAGTTCCCAAAATTTCAGAGCTCTAGCTTGATGGGAAGTTAGTTAAATTAATGATAGAAAGTTTGAAGACACACTGATACACTCACAGACAGACACACACCAAGTGAAATACATAAAAATGTTAAAACTAAAATTAATTAATATTAATTTATACGGTCAATTAAATGGTTGGAATGCCATTTAACCCAACAACCCTTGGTGACAAGAAGTATTTGGCGGTATTTTGCCAAATTTGACTACCCTGGTCCGTTTTACGGTCTTAACTTTCAGCCAAAAAAATCGCCAAGTTTGATAACAATTTTTGAAATAGCACCAAGTGTATTATTAAAGAAAATATCACTTAAAACTTGTTGCAAATGTCTAAATATTACATTGTTAGGCGAGTAAGAACGATTCCCAAAGTTTCAGAGCTCTATCTTGATGGGAAGTTGGTTAAATTAAAGATCGAATATTTGATGACACACACACTCCAAGTGAAATACATTAAAACGTTTTAAGAAGACAATTAGGATACCACCTCGGTTTCATGATTTCCATACCTACCTAAAGAAGGTAAGCTTTAAGGGATTATAAATGAGACCGATTATACAATAACGAGGACACATTCGTTGCTAATTTGAATGAAATTAAGACACATTGGTAGTCAAAATCTTTGGAACTATTTCAGCAGGAACTGTACTAACTTTCATAGTCGCAAGGAATTTGCGCAAGTAACATTTCCAGTTTTAGTTCAAACGTTTAATGATAATTACGCCAACTAGTTAAACCAGAAAGTACTTCTTATCTTACTTAAATGCAAAATGCGCCGGTGGACTCGCATTTAGATGTTGTAATATTGTCAGTAATAACTGTCGTTAACAATCTCTCCCAAAAATTAATTTGTATTCTACACAATCTTTCTTTGATATATGGACATGATCATATTCACATGCAAGCATTTATTTAAATGTTAAAGAAATCTATATTGAACCTGATTATTTAAGAATTTGAATACAGTAACATTATAATTTATTTCCTCGTTTTAACAAACCTAATCAAAAGCACACTTGAAATTCCCCTCCCCCTTTATGTTGGAATGTTTAATAAGCCATTGAATAAATTTCTTTAACTGGCTTTGTTTAAAATGACAGATGTTTAGAACACAGTGGAGAGAGAGAAAAGACTATCATGAAAAAACTATTATGAAAATCAGATTTTTACTTCTTAACACACATGACTCAGAAAAAAGCATCATCAGATAGAGATTTCGGGCCGAATCATGTCACTGTCCAAATGTGCTCCATGAATTTGGAAACGGAAGTCTACAACTTTGCTTCGAAGAATGACAATTTTTAATTTCAACAATCATGTGGAAAAATGATAGTGTTAATTATTATTAATAACTTGAAAACTAGATATTTAACGAAAAGATTCTGTTTACTTCGAAATAAATTACGCAAATGAATTACGTGACACTTACAGCTATTTAAAGATGAAAGGAGATGATAAAGACCACCATTATAATAAATGGGGATGCATTTACTGATATAATGATCTAGAATATTTCTATGCACAATGTTGTCATAGGATATACTCACAGTTTTAATAATAGATTATTACATTCACAGTCTTTATCAAACTGAAAAAAAGACTTGCACTTTATAAATAAACTTACAAACGTGTAAAACATAAATTATTTTGTTTTTGCAATTTACATAAAATTGATTATAAATATATATTTTAACAAGCATATTAACAACTGAGTGTTATTGTTTATAAAGTCAACCATGATAAGCAACCTGAGGGTTATTTTGGAATTCGGTCCAATGACGAGATTGACTCCTGAGGTTTCACCTTCCTCTCCAAACTTATGCATTATGACAGTGAACGGACTTGGAACCTCTATCAGATTTAACGTGCATCAACCCTACAACACGGAGGGTCTTTAGTGGCATCAGAACTCGACGAAAACAACGCCAGCAGCGAGTCCACAACCATGACTACATTGCGAATTGGAATAATAGAATTTCGTTTATCGAAATGATGTGAGGCAATTTCTTTCTTCCCTCACAAGAAAATGTTATTTTAATACTTTGATTTAGTTAAAGTAATCATAGCTAAAAATAATAGAATTCTTACAAATATCTCTCGGGGAAGCAATATTAGACTATTGGCCAAATGCCAACTTTAATTATTCTTACTCAAATGGGTTAAGAGATTAAAGGAAATTACACAACCTAAAAAATTACACATTTTAAATACATAAAGTTAAGTTAAAGTTACAAAGTATTTAATTACCATCAAGCAAGACATGAGACAATGTAAAAAAAAATTACAGTACAAATTACACACCAAAAAGTAAATTATATTATCGCTATCTCATAATTAATACCGCTCTTCTTACAGTCAAGACCAGAAGCTACGGTAGTCTAATGCGCGCATGCGAACGGGCGGGAGCATGCCAACAATGTGGTTTTCATTGAATCGTGGGTTCGGGTCCTGGTGCTACTAAAGACTCGCCATGTTATCAAATGTCCTCTAAATTATATCCGGAAAAATGTATTCTATAAAAATATATCACAGTATCCATAGAAGAGGAGTGTGTATGCCTCATCTTCGAAAAAAATTCAGGATGTCTTCTTCCTATTGAACTTGGGAAGGTATTTTACTTCTCTTATACCACCCATTATAAGACCCAATGAAGGCATGCTAATATCTACCATCTGAAAAGGCATATTTGTAACTGTCGAACTTGTTACCTGAGCTTTTTAAAACTTGACATTGTCCGACACATTTATTTATCCTCACTGGAATTTCTCTGCATTTAAATGAAATATGATCTGGTATCTTCTTTTATTCAAGATTCTGATACGATTTAAAGTATACTCTGCGTTATGCATTACATTCTTACATTACGACAAAAATGCAAAATTGTATCAGCTATTTACATTGTAGTTTTCGTCGTACTATTTCTTGATTTTTGTTAGCATATTTTAGGTTTTTATGAATAATAGAATATTTTTGAGTCATAAAAAGAATTAAGCTTATGATTTTCCAACAAATCATAAAGTGTTTGATGAATCGTCAGCGTCATAAATGGGCGCAAATAGTTGGATAGCAACATTTTTTCTATTGGAATTAACCAATTTTTCTATATTAAAAGCATTGAAATGTTATTGAAATGAAATAATTATTTAAAACTAAAGCGTTATGAAATCATCTTGAATATTAGGATTAATTTATTGTTAAATAGAATTTACTGTACACCTTTTATATTATTCATATTGCGGTAATGCAAATAAAATAGGGATTCATATTTCCCATATATGTATTTCACAGGAAATGTGAATTTAAGAGTTTCAAATTAAATTTTTATATGCATTTTTAAAGTAAATTGACGAATAACACATTGCAATGATTTATTTCCATTATTATTTAAATGATTGATTTCGTTCTAATATAAACAAATATTAATGAAATTCTTTTTTAATAAATAAATTTATTGTGAATTGAATTAAATCTATACGAATATTCAGATCTACTTAAATGCAGCATTTTGTAAGGAACCTTATAATGGTCTCTGGTATCATAAATCAAATGTCTTTTCTCAAATTCGATGAAAGTTGTCGGAAGTTTAGATTTTATTTTTGTATTGGAATTACTACTTGGAAAACACTAAATACATAATTCATATTTCAAAATTCATGAGGCAGAAAGTTCCAGGATTTTATTGTGAACTAATGTACACAAAATATATTTTTTACGTCAAAAGATTATTTTATGTAAATTAGAGTCAGTTGCTTTGTATAAAGATTACTGTTCTTCAAAGTAAAATATTTAAATTTGAAAAATGTTCTTTTTTTGTATTCAATAATGAATGCAATCGAAAGAAAAAGTTTTCTTGGAGTTTTTCCTGGATAAATAAAGATGTTTGGTCGATAAATAGGAAAATCATATAAATACTGTACAATTTAATAAAAAAAATTGAAAATAGTAGTACAAAAAATTACATTTTAATGATACAAATCTAGGTTTTTCTACTGTACAGTAAATGATTAGATTAAAATAGGAATGTAGTATTTTCTAAGGAAAAAAAAAATCAAATCACCCCATTTATAAGAATTAAAGAAACGCAATTAATTCGTTAAAGTTACCCAAACACTAAAATATAGCAATATTTCAATTTTTTAAAATGTATTCTTTTAACTGATTCCATAAGCACATTAGTTAAGAGAATCTAATGTGTAGAATCTTAGAAAATTTAATTTTAAATTTTCTAGTTAAACATACTTCACCATGGAGAGAGACAGTGATAGCCTAGTGGTCATAGTCACGATAATACAACTGGAGTTGTTTCCGTTGATTAGTGGGTTTGAATCCCGATTCCATTAAAGAGGGAGTTAGACCCCGTAGAGAGGCTGATGGACAGTTTTCTTGTTGCTTCTTAGTGTGACTTTAATATACAATCACATCACAGAGGGAGTGATGCACATTAAATCTATCAGGTTCCAAAAAACTTCACATTGGCATGGTGTAGAATTTTGGAGATGGAGGTGCCAGCTCAGATATCGTATTCATCATTTGATCAAGATTCAAAATTATGAAGTCCGCAGTGAACTGCCTAGTGTACTCTTAAAATGTGACGTTAATAAAAAAAATCAACAATAATGCAGTGGAATAAAAAAGGACAATATATTCCGATTAAACATTATTGATATTGTCTATATAAACTATTAAAAGAATTTCATCTCTGTCAGTTGTATTTAATCAAAGAAATTTTTTTGTATGGAATTAAATAGAAGAGATAATATTTTTATAAATGTTAAAAAGTGTTATAAGTAATATTAAGATACACATTTTACGCTCCTATCCAAAAATAACGAACTAAACATTTAAATTTGTGTAATGAAAAGCGACAGTAAAAATCCTTATTATTTACGTAATCATTTTACAGCTAAAGTGTAAAACATTATAAAAATATTACAAATATATATGAAGTATAAATTAAAGTGCTTAGAGAATAAAAAAAAGCAATTTATGTGGCTGGAAATGAGATTCAAATAAATCTCTGAAAGTTAAGTGGGTTATTTTTAAGGAGGTGTATATGAAAATTTAAGAAAAAAAAAGGATTTTAGCAAATTAGGGAAGTAATGCTTATTAAAGAAGTAGGCTATAATTTTAGAAAAATGATTAACTGAGGAAAATCTGCTAAATCGGAATAAGTAAAAAGCAATATTCTTAATTTAAAAATGCTAAATATGCACGGAGTTACGATAAAAGCGGAAAAAATGGGAACTTTCACACTAAATATTTATAAGTTTTTAAACTAAAACTTAAAACGTACCTATAAAAATGAAGTAAATAACATTTAAGGATAATATAAACTGCTTTTATTATATGAAATATTTAAGAAAATAAGTACTTTCAAAGTAATTATGAATAATGGAATAAAAATTTTTTTAAAAAATTTGAGTAAGAAGTTACTTGATACTTTTATAGAGCAGTTCTTTACTTTTTACAAATGTGGAGGAAAATAATGAGATAATGGAAGCTATTTTTTTTTTAATTTTTCACTTCTTATTTGAATGTTACCGGTTATTTATATAAGACATGTTCCTTCATCCTTTTTAAAACCTAACGGTGGATCTGTTTACGTAAATAAGTAACAAAATATGAGAAATTTGTATCACTATATGATTAAAATAAGTTATATATTTTAAAAATATCTTGAATAAATTTTTTTTCTCTTCCTTAAAATCGACAACTATTTCTTTTAATTATTCTACAGACCAGTTAATAATTAATAATCTGTCACTCGTGAATTATTCTATCAAATTGCGTAAAACTGTAATTTTCGTTTAAAAATGTATCTTATATTAATTAAGAGCAAGTATTATAAACATAAAAGGAAGTGCAGTCCCTGAATAAAATTGTTTTATTCGGTTCTTAAAAATGAATTATTACGTGAATCCATGCTACACGAAATAAACCACTATTTAAAAAAATGATTTTAATTTCTCAAAATTAGAAAAAACATGCTATCATATTTTTAGTTCAGACAAATAAATTTATTAAAAAAATGTTAATCAAAATTATTACATATTAACGTTTATTAAACTAAATGTAATGTATATTTAAAATTATAATTATTATAAAAATATTAATTTTTTCTGCTTTTGCTATTTCGTCAAAAATTTTAAACTAAAGTACGTTAGGCAAGCTTTCACTGGAGGGAAAGATAAAGGACTGAAATCGCTTAATTCGCTCAACGTAAACCATCCTCTTCGGACACGAAGTAGTAAGAAAATCTCCAAAAAGCGACGAAAACTTTAAATGCCAAACACTCATATATAACTGAATTGTAGTATTATAAAATACCTTTAAATCTAAAGGATATAACTGTCAAATTATAATATTCATTTTTGATCAATATTCCATCATTTCAAGGCATCTTACATGACAAGTCATCGATAAAAATTGCTTTTCTCGTATTTAATACTTTTTTGAGATACAGAACAGTTTTAAAAATTAATAAGAATGCACGGTTAAAGTTATAAACATTTAATAAATTTAAAGATAATTTATATATTTTAATTAGAATATTTGGAAAATAAGTTATTCTTCCTCATAATATACTGATTACTCCCCTTTAACATAGATACCTCTTAAAAAATAATAAAAACGAAGCATAAAAAAATAGTCACAAACATTGTTGTAACACCTACTTTAGAAGCAGATTTTCCAGTCTAACACTTCTGGAGAACTAAGAAGAAAAAGACGCCATTTTGCCTTCCACTAGAAAAACAGACTACTCTGAAGCGAGATATGTTTCGGTAGGAGAAAAATAAGCAACCAAAATCCTTTTTAGAAAAGCATCATAAAAGCTAAATCTCGACACTAGTGTTGTATTATTCATAAGATTTAGTATATACGATCCTTAAGAAAATATTCGACTATTTTAGACGTTTCTAAAAAGCTATTCCATCGATCCGTGTTTAAAAGTCCCAGTATACGACTGTTCGGAGGATTAAAAAAGTTGTTTGGATTTTAAAATGAAAATGGCAACTGTGTGTCATCACAAAAATTTTAATATAATAAAGATACCTGGATTGATTGTTTTTTTTATAGATCTGGAAGAATAAATGCTATCCATAGGATGCTTCAAATTAACTGGTTTACAATTTACTTCTATGAAGAATACTATCATGATGACTTATTAGAAATTGCGTACATATAAAGCTGTTTAACATTTTCCCCCCTCTCACGGGCTTTCCTTCTTCCAGTAAGTTCGACATTCGCTCACCTGAGGTACTCTTTAGATACTTTTCTTTTCCCATGATATACAGTTTCTTTGGTAAAATGGGGTGACGCTCCACTAGGATACCCTGGTGATCATTCTCTATGGTTTTCATACCTTCCTTCTTGCCAACTAATTTTTTGCCCTTTTTTCTGTTTCTTCAAACGTCTGGATCAAAATTTCCTATTCTTTTTGGCACATATTTGCTATACCAAGCTAATGCGCCATTAAATTTCACTATTACTCATTCGTATTTTCTTTTCTCTCTGTAAATATAAATATAGTTCAGATAATATACCGTTAAGCGTTTTGGCGATAAAAGTGATCGTCGACTTTTTTATAAATGGAGCTACATTTATATGATT
>BMAW01090749.1:82098-102346 GCA_019974015.1 Nephila pilipes
ACGCGCACGCACGCGCACGCGCACGCCGCACGCACACACACCTGCACACGCACACACACACACACACACACACGCACACGCACACACGTTTTCTGGTTACGGGATCTGTAACATCAAAATAGTGGTGGGCGTAGATATACACAGAGGTCGATTCTTCAGCAACTGATACGTAATTTTAGAAAAAATGATTTGTCAGAATAAAATTTTCTTTTTGTTATTATGTCCAAGGGGTCTTAAATAGCATGAACAAATAATGTTATTAGGAATTCTACATACATGCAACATCTAGATAAATATGATTTCTGCATATATATATATATATATATATGTGTGTGTGTGTAATTCATGTAACAATTTGCTAATAAGCAAACTGTTACAGTCTGCTACTAATCAATAATAACATATAAATAACAAAGATAAAGAGCGCTAAATCATGGAAGTATGGGATATTTTCAAATTTTGAATTCCGCGTTTCCTTCTCAAGACTTCTTTTGACCTTTCACAATGTATGAATTTCTGCATCCGTTAAACACAAATATTACCATCATTTTTTTTTTTCCATTTTGTGATGATCTGACGACATGAAATATTGCTCATAAGCCCAGTTTGGATTACAATACAATATTAAATTGAAAACTATAAATAAAATAATGAAAATTAAAAGGATTTTAAAAATGTTCAAAAACGTCGAAAGTGATGTATATAAATTTTAAAAAAAAAAAAAAATGATCAAAAACGCTTAATTCCCCCCCCTCTTTGAACCAATAAGGAATTGAGCACTAATACATTGAAAAAAATGACATTTTATAATCTTCATAAATACAAAAATGTAGCAATTTTTTATACAACTGAATATACATTACTAAAAACAAAAGTGATGTATTCACTCCAACTTCCAAACTTATTATCACTCACTATAATTTTATTGTTAGTCAAAACCTTTTACCTGGATAGAAATAAAATCTTCAATTTTTTTATTAATGATGCTAAAAAACAGTCATTTTCAATGCATTTCCACTTAAATTTCATCTAGCAAAGAAAATTTGCTTTTACTTATTACTTCATTTTTTTATTCAGTTGCTAATATATCTAAATAAACAATCCAAACATGATTCATTGATTACGAAGAATTGTCTCAATGCAGAGTAAAATCCTATTTCTAGGTTTGAGGGAAAGTGTTTTTCAATCTATTTCTCTCATTTTATACAAAAAAAAAATCATGATAATACTGATTGTTAGGAAAAGAGTTAGGAAAATCGTCCAGAATTTTTGCAAAATAGATATCATCTGTAAGGAAAGAAAATTCTCCTATGTGTTCTGTAAAATTTCAATAGCAATATAAAATAGTAAAGAAACAAACAGAATACAATTCTTACATGCGATATTCATATGCATTTATATTACATTCAATTTTAAATAAATCGTAAAAAGGTTTCGTCGAGTTGTGGGTTTGAGTCATGATTCTATTTAAGATCAACCGTGTAGCTGGACTAATGTACATTAAAACTTGTCTGAGTCCCAAGTTTTCCCTTTGGCATAGTGTGGAAGTTCGGATATAGAGATGCATGCCCAGGTGTCATCCTTGTGACTTGACCGAAGTTTAAAATTACGAAGTTCATCGTGAATTTCTCTCGTTTCGCTTCTCTTGCGACATTAATAAACAATGAAATAAAATCATATGAGCTAGTTGCAACTCTACATTTCTATTTAAAATATTTATTTTTGATTGCTTATAGATGAGAACAAATATAACTTACAAAATTTCTCTCTGATTGTTTTATTGATTGAGTTTCCTCAAGTCACATCCTAAGTATCGAAGAGGTGCGTCACAAACCTCTTAAATAAATATTTTTTTCCAAAAAGTTATTAAAAATATTTACTTTTAGTTTGGTTTGATCAATTTTACATAATAACTATACAATGTGCAACATATTATACAGCTTTGAAATTGATTCAAAATAAAAATAAAACATTACGTGGTATTATTCTCTTTCCAAAAATTCATCTTTCGCGTTCAAAACGTCTTGGCTATATTTTATGTTCAACTTCCAACACCTTATTTTGTGCTGCCATTTTCTATTTTGGAATGTACGTGATTAGAATATCAAGATTTTCAGAATTAGCTAGAATATTTATTCTCCAAAACGGAGGAAAATGTTGCATTAAATTTAATTCAAGATTTGTTAAGAAAAAATAAAAGAGTTTTATTTACAAATGCCTAAGAAAGACACGTATTTCTACACTCATAAGTCAAATAAGAAAATTTCAAATTATATAAAAAAAAGTTATGTTCTTTGTACTAATTAAGAGTGATCGTGGTAGCCTAGTGGTCATGGCCGCAGACTTGTGGCTGGCAGTCTTCGTCGAGTCGCAGGTTCGAGCCTTAATGGCACTAAAGACCATGTAGCCAGTCCTAATACGAGTTAAATCTGTGGGGACCCAAAGTCCTTCCGTTGGCATGGTACGGAAGTTAGGAAAGAGGGTGCCTACTCAGGTCTCGTCCTCGTCGCTTGACTGAGGCTCAAAATTATGAGGTCCGTCGCCAATAGCCCTCATGTTGCTACGTTAATGACGTTAATGAACCTGAAGAATAAAGGATCTCAATAAGATATTAGTTCAAGTAGCAAGCTTTTCTCAATGAGTGAGGATTGGAAGTGAGTAATTTTCAATAAACAATCACTCACTCATTGAATATATCTTAGAGACAACGAATGAGCATTGGCGATGGATATCGTAATATTTAATCTTGATCAAGTAAAGTATTCTCCAAATTTCCTCACCAATCTAGTGTGAAGACTGAGAACCAAAGCAGATTCAATGTGCATCAGCCCCATTACACTACGGGTCTTTAATGGCACCAGGGCTCGAACCCACGAATCTGTGAAAACAAGCAGCGAGTCAATAAACGTTACCACTTGCATCCATCTTTCATCTATGCAATGTAGTTTCGATATACTTCTACGCTGAAGGGCATAGGAGGGTAAGGAACTTAGGGCACTATCCTCTAGGTAAGCGAATCCAAACCTAAGACTCTTTATGTGGAAAAAAATGGAAATTAAGAGAATGAGATGTTTCTTCAAACGTTTTCCTTTCCTTCTTCTCTCAAATTCTCACCATTATTTTTGATATGGTATTAAACACCACGTTTTGGAATGATGTTTTTTCTCATCCATGGGTTTCATGTCTTTCTTCATAATTCTGGGTTTCTATAGGTATCATTTCCCATTTCTTACCCTTCTTATTAGCAAAAAATACATCTTTAAACCCCTCTTCTTATGAATTCCCGATATACATCTGTAGCAATTCATAACCAGTTTACACATATGCATAATAACATTATATGTTTCACATTTCTGTCAATTCTATTACAGACTTTAATTTTCTCTCTGATTACATCTACTGGTAAATTTTCAACAATCTGATGTATCTTGGCCAATCACGGCTCATTGGAACCAAAAAAACCAAACAATATTAATTTCAAATTGTCGAACATCGATTCTTATCATCAAGCCTTATCATTCGTCCATGATGATGCTGTATTGTAAAAACAGTAAACACAACACTCATCATAAAATGTTTACCAAATTTATTTCGTAGAAGCAAATGCACATCATTTATATATACAATACCCACAACTATATTTTGATATTTTATAATCAAGTGGATAGAACCTTCAGATGTCATTATTTATATAAAGCAAATAATAAATGTTTTAAAGAAGCACGTATATCAACTAAATTTAAGGCTGTGCAATCCCACTTGTTGCAAAAATTGGAAACTATTCTTATTTGCGAATAAGAATTTTCAACGTAGTAAGCACTTTGGTCCAATCCATACTGTCGAATCCAGTTGGATGATGTTTATGGAATATTTTAAAATGTTCAGATACTTTTGTGCAACAAATAAAAAAATAAATGCATGACAAAACATTAATTTAGAAATAAAATGTAAATGCTATACGGTATTTTTTTAAGCGCAGGAGCAGTGTAATTTCGAATCCATTTCTAATTATTTAACTACAACCTCATCGTTAAACTTACCAGTATCATTTATAATTAAGTAAGTTTAGAAATAAATTTATATTTACCATTCACTCAAGAAGCCATCATCCTAAAATAATTAAATTTGATCAGAATCCAAAACATTTATGCGAAAAAAATCAGAATAAATCGCTGTTAACGCATCTAACTTAAGAGCCTGAGGAATTAATTAGACAGGTTTCGAAACATCTCACAACTGGTCCAGTGTATGTTTTCCGATAAAATACTCCGATCAATGGAAAAGAGTCCTCAAAATGAATTTCTGGTCGTTTGACAGCCGAGGACGTGTAATCTGAAAATTAATTAACATGTGCTTTTCATTCCTGTCATGGCAGATAATCCATTCTTTCCGGTTCCCATTGTTCAATTTTATGGATGTAAAAATTTCATTTAGTTCTGGTTACATCGAAAATAAAAACTGATCTGATAATTTGAATGATATTGAGAAGCAAAAAAAATAAGCTTTTTTGTTATTTTTAAATCAATTATATTTTATTTCCTTCTTTTTTGTTAAAACGGACATCAATAGAACTTTGATTAACTCGAAGCAACATAAAAAGACGATTATTTTTAATATCAGATTTATGCGTGAGAGGAGAATGAAAAAAAAAAAGGAAAAAAACCCATCGGTTATTATTCTTTAAAAATGAATGAAAATATTCAATTTGAACACTTCATTGAATTCTAAAAGTGGAAATTAGATTTTTAATAAAATCTTTTGCCTTTCTTTTAAAATAAGAATGAGGATGAAACATTTTCTCTGCAGTTATACATTTGAATAAAGTTGAAACTTATGAAGAATAATTTTTATCCTTATTTTTGGGAAACTGCTTTTCATGTATGGAATATTTTAAATTAAAATTCTATTTGTGAGAGAAAATATCTGGTTCTTTTTAGGACAGAACTGATATTTTTCGGTTTCTGTGTCTGTGATATTTTGAATGTTTGACAAACCTTTCGATTGAAATATACAGCAGGTATATATGTCTCTCTCTCTCTCTCTATATATATATATATATATACTGCAAATTTATGAAAGAATAATTTAAAATATATAAAAAGACAAAAATCCAGAAAGAAATGTAACAATGAAAGAAAAATAAATGAAAATATGGAACCCAGCAAATCAAAAAGCAATATCGGGCTGAGGACCCATTAAGCGGGGTTAAACTAATTTAATGGTACCAACCTTCCCCCTTTGCGACTTGGTAGGCTGAATTAGGAAATACAAATTGCAAAAGAGTTCATGATTAAAAGATGCAAACAAATTCGGCGATAAAATCTATAAAAATAAAATCTATAATTCTTGGAAGGCTGAATTGGGAAATCCCAATTACAAAAGAGTTCAATGTTTAAAAATGCAAAAAATTTCAACGATAAAATTTACAAAAATAAAATCTATAATTCTAAAAAATTATCAACAAATCAAAATATAAAAATTACTTACAAAATTCAAAGAAATGAAGATTCAAATATGCGAGTAGTAAGATGGAATTGTGTTTAAGCTTCAAGATGTATATCACATACTCCAAATGAAAAAAAGTATAACACATCATCACCATATAAATTGAAAAAAGATTTAAATCATTGTTTGATTGGTAATAAAATATAAAAGGATGCAAACAATTGGTTGGTAATAAGTTGTATGGTAAAGGAGTATATCGGTCCAGAGAGTGAGTAAAAATGTAAGCTGTGTAAATGTAAATAAATAAATAAATTCTTCACGGCTAGATCACTAACAAGCCGACTTTGTGGACCTCTTGTTGTGTGGTGGATTTGAAATTGGATCACGATTCGCAAAGATGTTTAATATATTTGTGATGTATATAGGTATTTAAGAAATTTATTGGATAATCTTATGTATGTATTCATATATATCTGGACCATTTATTTAAAATTGCAACCACTTTGACTACCTCAAGTAGCATTCAAAAATCAAGAGAAAAGGAATATAGAAAAATGATAATGGAAATAATGTAATTTAGTATTGTCTTAACTTTCGGAGTGTAAAAAGTGGGTTTAAAGTAGATTCATGGATCCAACCATTATATCTTTAATAAATACACACACATTATCATTAATGGTATAAATTACAAAAATGGAATAAAATCATAAATGAACAGAAGTTTAATAATAGAAAAATGAAAAAGAAATCTAAGAAAATTCAATCGAAGTAAAAAAAATAAACTTAAAAATTATATATAAAATTAATATACATTTACATAAAATGTATTTTTAAAATAAAACAGTTAAGTTTTTACCTTCATAGTAAATTTTTTGTTCATTCTCAGTCCATATAGCGGAACATCACTGTGTTAAAACAACCAAATACTACTAATTGGTTGAATCTCTATGCATAAATAATTATTTATTAATAAATTACATAACAAAAATTTAAGAAAGTTAAAGCACTATACTAAGTAATCATTTATTTATTTAATAATTTTCGGAACACATAAACCTATAAAACTTATTTTATCTAAGACTATAAAACTTAAAAAAGATCATTGTATTAAAATCAAAACGTGTGATTCTATCTGATAGGTAAGTGTAAAGTTAATGTAAAAAAAATCAGAATAAAAAGTTATTATATATGAAAATATCCCAAGAAACAGGCAAAGGCAATTATAAAATCTCAGCGCATTTTAAAAATATATCAATCCATATGCTTACAAGTACCTAAATGTATATTAAAAATAAAGCAAAAAATCCAAAAACTTAACAAAAGCGGAAAAATACCGGAACAAAAATTGAGATAGATATAAAATTTATTCAACAAAACAATTAAGCTATTAAATTTTTTCAAAGTTATTATTTAATAATAAATGTGATCTGCAGCCAACAATTTTTTTTAATAAAAATTATTTCAAACCTTACCTATTTTTTAATTTTTATGTATTAAATTTCTATTAAAAATTAATTAGATAATCAGCTTTAGCACAGGTAGAAAAGAAATTAATTAAGTTATTTTGAAAATTTAAAGGCATATGAACTAATTTGATATTTCTAAGTAAATAGCTAATTAATATATTTCTATAAATATCTAAGCTCAAATTGCTATCGAAGAATGAATCCTTATTAATTAGAATAACTAATTTTCTCGCTTGTTAAATATTTTACTCAAAGAGCTATAATCAACTATTCTGAATTTAATATGAATAAAAGATTGTTTCATTTTAATTTATATGAGTCTTAATCAGATTTAAACAAGAAAGATAAAATTATAAATCTTGTCTAAATTCGAGGTAAGAATTAATTTCACTAGCTACAACATAATAACGTAAGATATTTTTAATAATAAGCGTATACATGTATATATATATATATATATATATATATATATATATATATATATATATACAGAGAGAGAGAAAGAGATAGAGAGAAACAAAAAAATATCAATTAAATGCTTAGTGCGATAAATATTAAAATACCAATGTGAAACATTAGTAGAACATTCCCTGTATAGAAGTTATGAATGAGTGCTCTTTCAATAGCATTTAAACTAATTATTTACAAAATAATAACCAAGAAGCCTATTTCTTGCAATAGACTCTTTAAATATATCTAAGGGAACAAATATAACCAAACACACTGTATGGGACGTTGGAGCCTATGAAATGTATATTCTTTCATATTGCATGCTGTGAATGTTCTTTTTTAACATTGTAATGAATGTTAGGTTATTAAATGCAATTGAGTGAATGTTTTTTGTACGTTAAAGATGTGTTTTTTTTTATATTTATGAGGGCAGAAAAATTTATATAATGAAATTCCTCTGCAGTAGTGACCTTCATATTTATGACCATACTTTCTAAGTAGACTTTATCACGCTTAGTGAGAAAAAATTATTTCAACTTTAACTGTTCCTTAGTTCAATTTTGTTATTTGGGATAGGTGAGTAGATTGTTTACTCTTCATTGGTTTCCTTTCGCGTCAGTTTTTTCTTTATCATTTTTTTTTAAAAATAAAGCCAAGGCTCTTGAATCGTATTTAGTTCGATTTTCTTTCTAGTACAATCGTTTTGGGAAGCTAATACAGATTTTTCGTTTATTCAGCTAGAATATCAATTTAAACTTTCCGGGATCACGAGTGACTAAGCAAATTTCCATTCTCTGGAAGCAGCATTAGACCCGCAATATAATTCCGTATGTTTTGGATATTGTTCCAGATTCACCACAAAATTATTTATACTATGCTCTTAAATTTACAATTCTAATACATTTTTTTTTCAATTTAAGAAAGTTTTTAGTTCGAGATTAACAATTATGGGTTAAGAAACTATCTCAATGATTACAAGAAGTACGGAATTTAGCTGCAGAAAACTTTAGTGAAGATAATTCGAAATCTAATTGAATACAAAGACTACCCACTGTGTGTAGAACATCAATTGTTATTTTTATAATGATAGATTAGATAGCCTAATGCTAATAATGAAGTTTTGCAGTTGAATCCTATTGTAAATACCGTTGCCTCGGAATATTCGGATATACAGTCTCTTAAAGATGACATAGCTCATTTGCTTGCTACAATTACTCGAATTTCTCGTCCTAATTACAATAATAACAGAAATAGATATGAATAATAATGAAATTTAAAAATATAGAAGTGTATCACTATCGCTTAAAAAGAACTCCGATCAAATTTGTTGGTATTGCCATCGATTTACTGCAAAGGCTTTATAGTGTCGATAATTCTAGTTTTATGGGAATATGGGGCTCATCTATGATAGTGGCAGCATTTGGTAGCTATATTTCCAGCCGCTTATTTTTATATGAAAAATTGTATGGTTACCGTTCTTAAATTTGGTAACGGTATAGGTTCCAGTTGTTTTCCTCAATAATCAGTGGCGGTCATGATTACAGTTAGTGGTCATGGTTACAGACCCAAGGCCGGCGTTGTTTTCATTGAATCGTGGTTTATTATAATTTTCAATGGAGAGAGACTGATGTATGTTCCATCTAGTCAAGTTTCACTGAAAATTTCACTTAATTACTGGGAATTTCAGCATTTTCTCTAATATCATTATCAAATAAATCTATATAATCATTGGGTTCTTCACTGTCTCCCTCATTATTGCTTCTATTGTTCTCATAATCGCAAAAAAAAAACCCCGTTTCTACCATGATTGTTTTCCATTTCATCTTTTTTGGTAACGCCGTATTATAAAAGTATCTTAACGACAATAACATGAATAAAATAAAATGAATAAAAACACTTTCTAAAATAATTATTACCTCAATTTTCAGCTTATAAATGTCTAACTAGAATTTTAAAAAAATATAACTATGATACTTAACATCAAGTTAAACTTTCTCGAAGTAATTCTATAAAATTCACACATCGAGTTTGGGGTTTTCACCAAAGATCAGCTTTTTTTTTATTACGGAGCTGAAGCAGTACATAACAAGAGTAAACTTTTTTACAATTAATTCGGTTTTTTAGTAATATTAGAATATATAATTTCATGGGGAGAGTTTAAACCCTTGATACCTTTTCAGGTTTAAATTTTGAGCTAGATTTGCAATGAACATTTTCATGTACTTTTCTTGTTTCTGCGTGTGTGGCGTCTCGCGTCCTATTTCTGAAAAACATATTTTGGAAAAATTTTAGTTCTTTTTGGGTGTTAAAAATCATCGTTTGGTTGACTAATCTTTCCTTACGTCCTTTGGGTGGCGTACCTCTTGACAATTCGTTAGGAGTAAATATATTTTCCCATCAATCGCCTTATTATGATATGTTTCCCTTGAGAGTATTTGTTTTATAAATTTTGATTAGTTATTATCTTTATATATGCACATTTTTATTCTTAAAGTTTTTGAATATTTGTTTTTGAGGAAATCTCCCATGAAAATAATAATAATGCGATAAATGCTCACAAAAAAAGGGTGTCTGTATGTTCAGTCGATATCTTAAATTTTTTTTGAAACTTGATCATTTTTAATAACTCTGAAAATACTACCTGAAATCAGCCTCTTCAGTGTTTAACGTATCATCTTAAAGACAAAGAAGTATCTGTTATTCTGAACAAAAAAATTCTTTTTGTGTCATACTCAGATGAAAATAGCAGAATGATATAATATTTACAATCCAGAGAACTCCCATTACAAGGCAAAAGCCTTACAAAATATTTTTCAGAAATGCTCTTTCATGAAAATTATGTCATGTTACAGTTGTTTGCTTTTTATTCTGAAAAATGCACAATAGTAATGTATTTAAAGATCGTTATTCAGGAAATGATATTTTTCACGACACCTTTAGGAATATCTTAAAATCGTCAGATCTTACCGAAAGAATTATGCTACTATTTCTGAAGATTATTACTCAGAATATTCCATTCATTTACGTATATTGCGATGTTTTATTACATTACAGAGTGCTTCGCGCTTTTCTTAGATGGAAAGATGTTGTATGTTTAGCGTAATTGTAGCTTAAAAACAAGTATGTAACAGTTTCTACTCTATTAAGTGAAATTACTGAAAAAATTGAACTTAAGCCGTAATTTGACCGAGTATGTTATGATAGTTAAATGGAAATGTGTAATTTCAATAATGAATAACTATATCAAATGTAAAATACTTCTCATCTAAGAGTTTCAGAAAATTATAAATTCCGTTGTCTTTAACTTATATTGTAATTATACGATGGAAATGCGATGATAGTGCAGAAAAAAGGAATACTTAATTTCTTAAAAATTAAAAGGTAACACATTTCTGGATAGCTTACAAATTCATGTACGTTCTGTACATCCAACATTATTTTTGGACATAGCTATCATCCTTCAAAATATACTTAGCGAGCGGAAGGATGGTCTGATGTATCATTGTCAAGGAAAAATTCCAGTCACCTATTTGGTCCATTGTTTGTCGGTACTTTTGTATTCATCGAAGGTCAACACTTTTTTCTAATTAATATAATCTAATTAATATTTAGATGTACCCTAATAGGGCTGTGATAGGAAGGAGGATGATGATATCTTAATCGAATGATTCCAGATTTGATTTGTGACATTGGTTGTGCGGGGCCGTACATTGTCATGCAGGAAACTCTTTCTCTGTACTTACATTTCCTTTTTCTTTCTTTCTCTATTGTCTTCGTAACTTTTTTACTTTTCAATACCGCTTGGTGTTAATTGTTTTTCCTGGACAAAAATTCAATGTATAAATCTCTTTTAAAATTCGAAAAGACAAATACTGTAATACTTCCGTGTCAAAACTATGGTTTTTTAATAATTTTTCTCTAAAATTTTTGCATCTACGGCATCATTTGTAAACCAATATAGTTCATGTTTCTGAACTCTTAATCTGGTAGTATATGTAATAAAGACACTCATTTAAACTTAAGACTACAAAATGAGTGTTCAACCGACTGAGACAAACGAGCACGCATTCAACTCCAAATAGTTTGATCTCGAACGCAGTGCAGTATAAATTTACGCATCTCAAATACATACCGGTAATTAATAAAAATGAAATACCAATGCATAAATTTTATATTGCATCCATAATGTTACCTACACAAATATCGTAATTTCTTCTAGAATTCAAACAATCGAAATTTTCTTTTAATAGTTCATAAATTTTTAACTGAGTATATTTCTTTTATACTTTAACGCATTTTAAAAACCATTTACAATCCATTTATATTTATTCTCATAACTTTTGCATAGATTGATCAAGTTGCTCAAAGTATTCAGTATAAAAAATTAAGTTTATACAATACTAAACACAAGCATTTTATAACCATGCCCCAACTTTTATTTACAATTTTTTCTTAGAACATTTTAAATAACGAATCCGTTTGAAAACCACATTTTAGAAGATATTTTGCAAACTAAATCTCTTAAATGCGTTGGCAATTTGAATGGGTTTTCCATCGAAGCCCAATATCCCATGAGACAATATTCAATCTCTTTTCGAGGCTTTAAATGTTTAGCGAATGGATTTTGTTTTTTATCATGGAAATAGAACTTCTTTTTTCTATCAAAGAAAGCCACCCTAACATTTCTGCTAGAATCATTTCTATAAAATGGGCGTTTTCCATTTCGTTTAAAGTAATTGAGCTCAAGTCCCAAAGTAGTGTTTTTGAGATTGGTTTGATAATACATTTACGAGTATTCAATTCCAAACTGCAGTTACACATTTGAATGCATTAAATTCTTAAAATTCTGGAAGTAAAATAGAACAGGTAGTACAGAAGATGGAATTCTTTGTGTTTTTTAATGGAAAGAAAAATAAAAGAGATTGAAAAATGCAGACATATGTGTAACATACACTTCTTAACATGTATATAATCAATTAAAATTATATAGATATTCAATATCCTTATTGATAGTTTTTACTACTTAATTTTAATAAAATACATTCACCTCATCACAAGTGAAATGTTAATATTTTCGATTTGGAAAAAGGGAATGCAAATTTCATTCGCTATTTCAGTATGTATTACAGTAACATAGGTTTTCTCTTGCTTTCTCCTTCTCTCTCAACTAAAATTTTAAGTCTTTAATAGACCTTATTTGAATTAAAATTCTTTACCAAAGGATTAATCGTGACTTATTTATATTTTAGAATTATTTTAGAGGGGCAAATAAAATTAAGGACTTACAATTATAAATAGCGAAACATGAATATATAGAGAGTAGGAGGAAAAGATAGTAAGTTGCAGTTATTAATCTGCTACATTTGTATTAAACTTGCAATGAGTTAGGAGAATTAAGAATGAAAAAAGACATGATCTACAAATTGTTAAGGATTGTTGGATCCCTCATGCAATGCTCTACTAAGGACTCGAACACGATTTGTTCAGTTCAGACAAGTAACCTATGTAACACTAATTTTCATGATTAGACGTGGACATTTCCTCGTTTTTTGTTGTCTGTAGTAAGTTTATGAATATTCAATGATTCGATTAAAATAAATTTTATATCATTCATTATCTAAGTGTATTAATATGTAATTTATTGTTTATTATTTTGTTTAATTAGTGAATCTTACATATTTAGACAATAGATAGTGCAAATAAATCTGAAACTGGTGCTCTCTCTCTCACTATTCCATATTGCGATGCATTAAAATATATAAAATGGCTATTTGTAACCACTGGCAGTATTAATGGAATTTAGAATTAGGTAGTAAACTATATCATTTGAAACTTATCAGTTATCCTTAGAAATTATTATTATATAGAAGACGAGACGTTATTTAGACACATGTATACTTTGGACAAACAAGACATGTATAAACGTGTTTTACCTGGAAAACCTCTTCCAAAGTGTAATCGTTGTGTTTCTCCTTCGTCGATAAGACCCATTTTAATTGTATGCTTTGCTTTTGACAATATTCGTCTCTTACATTTTAAATGTTTTATACAATTTTTAATTGACTTGGTTGCTAGGAATCCTCAATAAATTTATTTCACTTTTTACATGACATCGTTTTTACTGTATACATATTAATGTTTTAAATTTTATTTTATTCTTTAGCTGCTTATCAATAAAAAAATTGTTTTATCAATAAAAAGAATTCTTTAATATCTTGACCTTGAGTTTTTACATAATTAATCCTCGAAGATTCAGTGCGATAAATTCCAACTGACCTTACATATTTAGAACGGAAGAAAAAACAAAATTATCGGGATGTTGCATTACCAAATCTTGTTAAATTGAAATTGCATTCAAGATCTATAACAGAAAATGGGAGATGATAATTTGGAATTTGGATCATAATTTGAGTATGCAGACAGTGAATAATCTAATCATTTCCTCTTTTTCTTATTTAAAGTCATTTTATTTGAAAAATTCATAAATATGTTTCGGAAAAATTAATTTTTGCGAATAATGTTTCTTACCATTAAATGATACACGGAAAATGCAATAAGCTACTTTCTGACATTTAAAAAACTTTACGTATGTTAAGAATATTTCTCCTGGACACAAATCATAGGCATCATAGGCAATATTACATAAATGTGGTTCACGTTCAAATTACAAGGACGATATTTAAATTGGTGTTGTTGTTGTTGCTAATCCTCCAGGTCTGACGAAGTCAGACAAGATCAATTAAATCGTTGACTCTCAAAAAGTCCAGCACTGCTTGTGATCCATGTAACGCATTATGTGCTCGGGGGAATCTTGGTGATCTTGACACCTTGGACAGATGGAGAAGATCTTCTTGTTCGCTAAGAATGAGAGACACTTGATCTGACCATTAGCAAGACGAGAAAGTGAAGTCTGGGAGCATCTGTCACACTTGAGGTATAGGGCCAGTCCGGGTCTATTACCCGCATACCAATAATGAGTGGGAGGCGCCCTCCACTCCACCAAAGCTTGAGATTTTTTAATGAGTATAATTCCAGATAGGTAAGGGCGGATGTAGAGGGAGTTGGAAGATTACAGTCCTAAATGGAAATTCAGAAATTATTTCATCTTTATCACATATGCAAATAATTATTAATATGTCAGCCACGTCATAGGCAATGATATCAGCAAATACGTGACAAACCACTCCACTAAGGAACCCTTAAGTTCTCTCCCAAAGCTCATATCTTAATTCTAACGTGCATGTTTGAGTTTTATTTATCATTTTGCTACTTAGATTGTCCACTTGAAAAATTTGATGCCTTTGAAAGGGTTCAGATGATAAGACCTGCATGAGACCAGATTGTCATTTCATCGATGTAACGTCATATCGGTAACGCAGATATTACTGTTTCATGTTGTTAGCAAAATAGCTTTCCAGGAACTATTGTTCACGACATTTAGTCTCAGGGAATACTACATGGATTACAAGTAGGGAAAATAAAAGGATTTTTCAGCAAGCTCTAAGTACATTAACTCTGACAATTCTGGACATTAAGCGAATTGTGATTCTATCTCAGCATTATTCAGTAGGAACTAGTTTATGTAGCAGATGACTGCAAGCTTCTGGGTTGCCTCTCCGTGAATTTTACGGAGGTAGCTTCTGACACCACAGCAATATTATCAGAGACTACAATGGCCACAAAAAAGCAGCATAGAGGCATACTGAATAGAAGAATGTCTTCTTCAGGGGTGCATATATTCTTTTGTCCTAGTGAGGAAGGGGAGAGGTGAGGAACGTTGTAGTAAAGAATTTTGCTAGACAAATTTCTTGGAAAATTTCATTGAATTACTAAAAATTAAAATCTAAACTATTTTAAAAATTAGTTAAAACTAATGTAAAGATGAAACTTTCTGATTCAGGAATAATTTAATGTAGAATGGTATACTAATTTTCGATGCCTTGGCATTGCTAATATTTATCTAAGCCATTAAAACTCAAACGTTTATCACCAAGTAATGTTCAAATGAATAATCACACTGTCAAATCGTTCAACTCCATTTATTTTTATTTAAGAATAATCAAATCCTAGTACTGGTATTGAAAATTCTTGCATGTAACAGTAATTGCAACATCAGCCAAAGATATACTGAATATTCTACTTACCTAAATAACTATGGGATCTCTGAACCAGAAACTCGTGTATTGGATCTAAACTGGTCTCAGCAATTCGACAACCGAAAACTTACTGACTCTAATGTTGTGTGCACAAGGGTTTCCTAAACTCCACAGATAATGTGGAAAACCAACCCTTGACTTAGGAAAAGAACAAGTCCACATACACACAATTTCGCTATCCAAATTTTCTGATCTTTTTTTTTATTCTCTATATTTCATTACATTTGTAGTAGTAGTAAGTACAGTACAAAGTATTTATACATATTATTTTCAATTTCTCCGTAATGTTAAAAATGACCAGATTTAAGGAACATTTGTAAGACATTGGCCGTTCATACTTTCGCCAATGTTTTGGATGTATTTATCGCATGTTTTAATGAAATATTTTATGAAAAAGGGTGCTTAAAAATTTCACTGGTTAAAATGGTGAATAATATTAATCATTCTGAAACATTTTATATGTTATTCTGCATACTAAATTTTAAAAAAATACAATAATATTTTTTAAAAAAAAAATTTACTCAATAGAATAATAATGATAATGCAATAAATGTGCACAAAAATAGTGATTTTAACCCTCCGAGCGTTTTACTTTTTTGTGTAAAGCTATACCGAAAGCGATCTACTTAGGCACAGCTAAAGGTCCCGAAAAGATTTCCCTTTCCATTCACAAATTCTTCAAAAATGCAAGAGCCTCCTGTTCCTACCCCCTTTTATGACGCGGGTGGTCCACACAACCCCTTGGGTAGGGCATTTTAATTGCTTAGATCCGACGCTTAGATAAGCGATTTCGTTGCCTAGGGGAAATCTTGTACGGCAGGCTACAAGCAAGCAGGAATGGGGTTCAGATTATTCACAGATCAGAACTTGGAAGATGTTCGCCCGACCTATTGAGTTTCAATAAAAGCGTTCCAACAAATGAAGAATAAAAAAATATAGCTTGATAAAAATTGGTGGGTTCATAGTTGAAAAATATTTGTTTGCTTCAAACAATAGAAAATTTTTTTTTTCTGTAATTTTTAAAAACTTTTTTTTTAATTTTAATATTACGATTTTAACCTAGAAAAAGCACCCTATATTCATTATTGAATACGAGACCAAGAAAATACAAAATTGTTTGCATGTTTTGAAAAAAATTAATGATTAGTATTTGCTAGCAAGCACTATTTGCTTAATCAAAGCGCCAGAATTGTCATAAAAGTTTAATTTTTATAGAAGATTGAATTCTCAGAAGCAGTTTGCTTGTAAAAATAAATATCAATAAATATTTTAAGGATAAAATAAAATCTTAAATTTCGTAAAATCACGTGTTTCAAATACAGTAATCGAGACGCATTAGGTCACATATTTAGGCGTTTTTTGGATCAGGTGAAGAATGCACACTTATTCATTATTTTCGAGGTATGAAGTAAAATTGGCGCCACTGTTTTAAAATTGAAATTTTGAACAGAATTTATTTTGAAAGATAATATTAAATGCTTTAGTAATTTGCATAATATTTTAGTGGACGGTAACGCTGATCCTCATAAAAATGTAAAAATTAGTTTGGTCAAACATATATCAGATCTGCAAAAAACCTTTTTTGAATCCTGTTCAAAATAAAAAATTATCTTGGATCCAAAATCTTTTTAAGACTTTTAATTCACTGAACTCCCAATAAAAGAAGTTGGTGTGGTGTGGAAGTTAGGAGAGGGGGTGCCAGCTCAAGTGTCGTCCTCTGCACTTGACCGAAGTTCAAAATTACGAGGTCCATTGCCAATAGCCCTCGTGTTGCTTCCAGTGCGACGTTAATAAGAAAACACTAAAATAAACCCAATAAAAGAAGAAAACCTCCGAACTCCCAACAAAAGAAAAAATTGAGTGTATATCAGTTTGATTGATATATCACATTGATGTATACTCAATTGAAATTAAAAGTTAGTTAAGTGTTATAATGTATTTTTTGATTGACAATAGAAAATAATATCATGAAATTGCCGTAAGAGTTGTGAAACATCTAATATCATATGTTTCAACCTATATATGCGAAAAATCTTTCTCTTTGTACACTGCGACAAAAACAAAATACAGAAATAGGTCGGATGCTGAAGAAGACATTAGGTTGATGGTTTCAGAAATTTTTACAGACGTAAAAATACTTTGCAATAAAAAACAATCATGGTCAAATCATTAAAATTCTTTTTTTTTCTCATTATTTGTTATATTTAAAAAAATATTGCTTTTGTTTATTATGCATAGGCCATATTTTAGGAAAAAAAAAAACTTTCGCTACCTTAACATTCATTAATCTTACTAAGACGTTTCTAATAAAAAAAATAGAAATGCAATAATAATTTTGTAAATTTGATTAGGATAAAGAGCTTTGATATCCTATTTTTTCTGCTGTTTGATCAAGGGGTTCCTTGAAGGTAATGGTAAGCTCAAAAGGTTCCCCAAAGTGCAAGAGGTTGAATACCTCTGCTCTAAGCGAAATACCCCATCTACATCCACTTTTGTGCAAAGGTAATATATTTTACATTCAATAAATAATTTTAAATTTTAATGGAGTATATATTCTTCAAAATGTCAAAATATTTCTAGCCATCTTCAATCCCACATTTTAATTTTCAACTTTCTGTTTCTTTGGTGTTTTCAAACTTTAAGTACATATTCGTATTATATCTTTTAACAGAAAATTGTCATCGATTACTACATCTTACATATCAGTTATTACAAATTTGGCAGTGAGAGAAACTTTTCCCTTTTTAATTTGTCTTTCAAAACAGTACACTTAAAACACTTTAGTTCAGTGAAGTTGACAAACATTTCCTCAAAGAATTCATAACAAATTTTGTAAGCAATTTTAAATTTTAGAAATGTATTCTTAATCCCAGGAATATAACCATATATAATTGTTAGTTTATTCTTTAGTATTAATGGTACGAATTTATCATCATATCTCGTTCTATATCGGAATAAAATAAACTGTAGCTGAAATGTTATGATGTTTAATTTCTTTGGTAGTTTTACAGAAAAATAATGTCTGGCTGTAGAGAAAAGAGAGCGTATGATTTGATCTATTGAAAGGTGATATTTTTTCCAAATGTAAGGTATTTTTTAAATTTAAATAACTTGACCGAAGCGGATCATATAATTTCAAAATGCACTCTATTTGTGCTCTGTTTGTGTGCTGGTTTCAAAGTAAACCACCTCACTTCTGAATAGCCGAGCAGCTTTTTATATTCAATATCAAAATGAATGCAAAATTGCTTACGATTTGCTTCTCCAACCTTAAAGGGACTAAAATATATGTTTAAGTTCAGTGCAAAATATTCACAATATGTAAAAATAATATTCATCTATTAATTTTAGTCCATTTTACAAATTGTACCTAAAAAGAGTTATATATGTTTATTAGATCAAAAATTCGTTTATAACAAATCAGGTATAATTTTGGGTAGTTTAAATTTCAATATAATATACATATTTTAAAACAAATGCAAAAAGAGTCAATTTATTCAAACTTGTATTTCATGAATAAAATAAATCAGTGTTCATATGTTCTCAAATAAACAAAATTGTAATCAAAGTGTTCATTCAATTTACAAAAAAATGCAAAGAATCGTATATAAGCAATAATTTTAATTGTTACAAATGTTAAAAATATCAGAGACACATAAGAAAAAAAAAATGTTTTATATTAAATGCTTAAACAAAACAAAAGTACTAAGTCTTTAAAGTACCTTAATGCCTACTTTCAGAACAATTTGTTATTTGAGAAAAAATTGTTTGTGAAACACAATATTGTGTATATATAACAGTGTACAGTTTAATTTAAAATTATAATTGAATTTAAAATTATAAATTTTTTAACATTTGTGATAATAATGTCACTTATATCTATTTTTAATAATCTGTGAATGCATCAAACTATTACTTTATTATGTTGACGGTATATTTAATATTACGTATAATATAACGAACAAATTTCTAACTGAATTTTAAAATAATTATTTCAGAAACTGTTGTAGATATGCACATAATTTTTGTATACCGAAGTTTTAGTATCTCAGCTTTGCTTCCATGTAAAATTTTTATTTTATATTCATCAAATTGTTCAGCATATTTTTTGCTAATGACGTGCGGTTTTTAACTGATTTGTAAAAAACTTACGGAATATATGAAAATATGCTGGCGATGAAATTTATTAAATTTTGAATTTTATATTTTAAATTTTCATAGAGTTGTAAATTTATGTGATTAATAATTTTTAACTTTGTATGTACCATACATAAATATTTTTTGATGTAATTTGAAAAGCAGATTTTCAGGGTAGCTTATGTAAAATTCGTAGTTGTATAATGTTAAGATTACGAAAAATGTCCGGATTTTAATTACATGTACTTCAATTATCCTTTAACAGAAGATAAATTATAAGGGATTTAACACATATGAATATTTTTTAAATTTGAATCTTCAAATAATTAGTAATCAAAAGTATCTGTGCAAAAGTACAGTTGATACTTACACGTATGAACAAATATAAATGTGTGCAGATGCTATTAATTACTAATTTTTCAAAAATCAAGTTTGAAAAATATGAGTTGGAGTGGGAAATCGCATTCTTTTTCTCTTTGAGGGAAGATGTAGTTCAGTTATTTAAAATTCGGATGTATTTCAAAACTTAACATTACAAAACTGAGTATCATGCGTAAGCTGTCCTGAATACCTGGCTTTGAAATTATGAAAAAA
>BMAW01090749.1:102746-153182 GCA_019974015.1 Nephila pilipes
AATGAAAGAAAAAAAAATGTATTATGATAAACAGCTCGAGAGAATTTATTTGATTTAAAAAAATACGAGAAAAGTAGTTTTATTATTTTATTGATGGTATAATGCAAAATTTAAAAAAAATGTACGAATCATGATGCACCTGAAGATATTGAATTAAAGTAAAAGACGTTAATGTCATTGAACAAAAAGCATGTGAAAAACATTGAAGGCTACAAAGTGCGCAAAAAATAACTCATTCTGATTTACATTCTTGATTCGTTGTGTTTTTCTGAGGCTTGTGTGGTTGGGGAAGTTTGACTCCAAATTTTTGATATTATATCTAATTAATTTTTAAGATATTTGAAATTTGTTGTTATAAGTCAAAATTCGATAGATGTAGGATCTGAGTTGATACCATTTACTTCGGTTTCTTTTCTCAAAATTAATTAACTAAAATATTTTTGAATAAATAATTTTCTTCAGTGTAGGGGTTATTAATTCCTTTGTCTGTTCTTTTTAATGTGACTTAGATTATAAAATATTTAAACTGCAGCATTTTTTGTCTCGCTATTGAAGAAGTAGAGTGCGCTTTTCTAATTCTATAGATGTATAATTTATGTGAATTTCTCTGACCAAACTAACAAAAAATGCCTTATAAAATTATAATTGAAAATGCGATGCCGTAGAATTTCTTTTTTCTTCCGCGTTTTTTTTTAGTATTCTGTAACACGTTCCTCAAAATGAACAATATCCGTAATATCGACATTGCCCACATTATAAAATAAGTTTTTCTTATACAGTGAATGTCATTTTTATGATAAATCTTAACAAGTGTTAGATATATCACAATATTTGTTTAATCATTAAATTAAATTTGAATCAAAAATTGTTTTTTTTAAAATCGAACTAAGCATCTAATTTAAACAATAATTATGTTACATGCTTAAAATATTATACTTATAAGGTCTTTAGCAATTTTTAGACTCGTGTAAAGACCAGGAATGATAGGATAGTCCTACTGTAGCTCATGTAAGTCATAAGAGGCAAATAAAGTGGGAACCCAGCATCTGGGGGTATAACCGGGTAGCCTGCCACAGGGGATTATATCACGGGACCTTAGGGACTTGCTTCTTTCTCGTAAGTACGGGCATAATGACCCCGAGCCCCCCCCCAGTGATCTTTTCTTTCCTATGCAGTTTACTGTCTTTGGTAAACACGGGTGACGCACCCCGGGTTACCCTAGCGATCCTTCTCTATTTTCGACCCTTATTGTCTAACCAATATTTGTCTTTTTTCAGTTTCCTTACGTCTAGCCCACTGTTAAATCTTGTTTGGTGCAGAACAGCCACATCTGGCTCTTGCATCAATAGACGTTACATTCACTCGCTCTCTCACACTTGCCGGTTTTTTAATTCCTAATTGCTGAGCATTTTATGCAAATGTATACGAAAGTAAGTACTATCCTTTAAAATGTAAATGCAGTTTTTGATTATTAAAAGCTGGTGTATAACTACTTATGTATATAAATTTGATTTTCTTTACATAAAAATATACATAAGTTTACGGAGTTATCGATCGGTATTGAGATATGATTTCCTTTGCTTTTAATTAAAAAAAGTAGGATTTTTTTGAACGCGGTTCTTGATTTAAACTCTTTATTTTTTACTGTAACTTCATTTTACTCTGTAACATACTTCATTTTCTCATATTGTCAACGTTTGGAGTGTGAATGTCTCTATTAACTTCGAGTTGTGGGTTCGAGTTCTATGGCACTAAAGAGTCGACGTGGAGCCTGGGCTGTTACACGATAAATCTGTTCTAGTTCCCAAATCCTCCTGTTGATGTGAAGTGACAGTTAAGGGAGGGAAGTGCAATCTTCGTTACTTCAACGAGGATCAAAATTAGGGATAGCCCTAGTGGTGCTTCTCAGTGCAACATTAATAAACAATCACTTACACTCTCGACTAAGTTTAATATTATTCCAGTAGTTCGATGTGTCTGTTTACATTATTATTAGTATATTAGTATAACCAGTTTTATTAGAAAATTCTGGTATATTCCGTTACAATCATTATTTCGTAAGCTATTTTCCTTAAATTTACCGATTCACTGAGATATGTTATCTTCATATGGGACATGATATTTATTCGGCCTTTGACATTTTACTTGTTCTCGGCTTTAAATTATCATGTTTGCCACTTTAATGAGTCTGAGATAACGATTTATGGCACCTGAGTCACATACCTCTACTATAATTACCCATCCACTAATTCTAGTATACATTTAGAGGTTAATTACGTATAGAGATAGAAAGAGTTAATTGAGGACTCTAAATAATGACAGATAGATTAATTTATTTTCATAAATCTAAATATAACTTTGATGTAGAAAACGAATCAATTAGGTTCTGAATTCCCCTCTTTTGTAATTATATGAAAAGTTCAAAATTAATTATTAGACAGAATCGTATTATTTGAGGTAAATAATGTTGCAGATAATTACGGTTAAATATTTTAATACATTACCAAAAATATACAGTTATTCAAAATGATTCATTAGATTTCAGAATTCCAATTAACACATAAATGCGTAGGGAAAATATAGAAATTTTTATCTGCAAGTGCTCGATATCACTTTCTTTAGTTACACATATAATGTGCATTCGATATGTAAATTCCTCTACACTAGTTACAAATTGTCAGTGGTCATTGATTGTATAGCAGCAGAAATCCATTGTCTAAATACAAATAAATTTGTGATTAATGATGGAGCATAAACTTTATCTTTTCCAAATATCTAAAGGAAAAATTTGCATCGGCCGTATCAGGTGACTCAGATGGCCTACTGTGAAACATCAAATCATTCACTACGTCAGATCCTACGTCGAAGTAACTGCATGAAAGCTTATAAAACAGCTTCATGAAGAACACAAGGATGCAATCCGTTTTTCCAAATATCGAATTTCCACATTTTTCAATTGTACTCATGTCTTATATATCATTATCGGTTGTTTGTTAATGAAAATATTATTATTAAGGAGATTAAGGGCTTACATAATGAAGGAGTGCCTATTATAATTCGTTTTTATATGCCATTATCGCTACAAATGTAATTTATTTTATAGTGTTAACTTTGCATTTTTTTCTTCTTTTGTTTTCGAAATATTTCTTAGATTGAAAACAAAATTCTAAAAAGAAATTCATGTATGTGTGTGTGAACAGATATAAAATTTCATACATCTTCATCTCATAAACGTGTACAAGACTTAGTGATTATTAATGTTACTCTGAGAAGAAACAAGAGGTCTATTAGAGACGGATCTCTTAGTTTTGAGCCTCGACCAAGTGACCTTTGAGCTGGCATCTCCCTCTGCAAATTTCCACCTCATGCTTACGACAGAAATTGGGACTTCCATAGATTTAATGTAGACAAGCCCCCCTACACTGTGGGTCTTTAATGTCAGCAGAGCTTGCACCAAAGAAACGATTGAAACCATGTCGACCATGAGGTCAACACCAGGACAACTGAGGTTCTACGGTCATAGATATAAAGAATATGTATTCAAGAAAAATATTAATTCTTTAAAAAGCTTATCTTCGTTTTTTTCTCTGAATTGTAAAAACATTAAAATATATATCCAAATGTATAAATTACAACTTTCAACATAAATGTAAATATGATTTTTCTAATGAATTCTTTTGTAATAGTCATGTGTATGTCGGTACTTTGACTGCCCAGTAATTTTCAAGATCCCCATAAAAATGTCAATAAAATTTAATCATGCTATATTATAAGAAACTCCATTTTATTATTTATTAATAATTTTTCTGTTCGTGTAGTCAAGCTTTAATTTTTTCTCTTCCCTGGAGCTATTTATTCATATTTACATTGATATACTTTGAATTTAATCATAGCTTCACGGATAACGCATGCAAATACAAATATCACCTTTTAAACTTTGAGATAGGGCGTCAGTCAAAGTATTAAAAAATAAATTAAATAAATGCGAGTTATTATATTCAATAAAACTTTTAAATTAATGAAATATAGTGAATTTTTTTATAACTCCTTGCATTTATTTTAGTAAATGAGAAATATAAGTACTTGGGAAGAGTAAAGGAAACATATAAATTGAAATTTTGTGAAACGGAATATACTTTCAGTTTAAACCATCACTCTATCTGTGAGAAAGGACATGTGTTAGCTCTTCCGACAAGGTGAGTGAAGCAATTTTATTTAATAGAACACTATTTTGACGAAAACTAGTTCAAGGGAAATAAGTTATTACGACTTTTTAAATTAAAAGCGTTAATACCATTAAGGTTTTAAGTCTTCATAAAGAAGTCTATATTAAAGAATTCGATTACTAACGGAAATGTACAACTTAAAATAATATTTCCTCTTTATAATACCATAAGTAAATCAAGTGAGCATCTGGTAATTTATTTAAACTAAAAAAATGTTTTCAAACCTAAGACTAATACGTTAGGAAAGATTAATAGAGTAAATATTAATTGAAACATAATATATTTTTAGTAATGATGCTTCAACAATGTTTATTATTCTACTAAGTATTTTTAATCTAACAGACTATGACTGGATCCACTATGCGGTCGTATTTAGTTGCATTAGTACTCAAAGAAACTATCCTGGCCACATGTTTGGGATCATGATAATTAGGATAACGAGGCCAGGAAATTTTTCATAAGATTTTAAAAGGGGATAGATGGAGAAAATTCATTTTTAGACATGTGTCCGGATGTGACTAAGGCTAAGATACATTTAAAAGGTGACATTAGTCAAAATCTAATGAAATATAACCATTTTTATGGTTCCTTCTTTTACAGTAAAATTTTGAATGGGACACTCTAAACACACGAAATTTAGTTTTAAGCCATCTGCGTAGAGGTTCCATTAATTTTCGAGCATTTCGCTTCACTTTTGCAACTTCTTTGTATAGAGTCACAACTTTCGAAAAGAGTCTTAGCTTCAGATCACTACCCTATTTATCAAATGATTAACTGTAATCTCCAATTTTGTATAGCTATGTACATTTTTGAAATTCACAGTGGGTAACGCAGATTTAAAATTGTATTGGTTGTTTTTAGAATGCCTTCTAGTACATAAATGAGACAATTCCATAAACTTATGTTGATTATTATTGTTCCTTTTATGATTTCTTATCAAATTGCTATTATTATTAACTAAAATTATTCTAAAAGTTTGTATATGTTCTCATATATATATATCTTAGAAGTTTCTGAATTTTTTCAGATTATACGGGTTTTTCTTCTCTTAATATGCCTTCAGATTTAGTAATTTGGAAATAAGAAATTATTAATTTCTTAATAAAAGAAATTAATATTTTTTTTTACTATTTAAAATTGATATTCATTGCTTAATTCCAAAAAGATATCACACACATACCTTATCTTTAAAATTAAATAAATTTAAAACTTGTTTATGACAAAAAAAAAAAAGAGATTTATTTTGTTTTGATACAAAGAACTCATTTGAAACATAAAGCAAGATATTGTTTAGCAGAGTAAAATTCTAAACGGAGGTCAGTAATATACGAAAGGTCCCAGTACATTTTTATAATCCGCCCTATGTTACTGTATCACAGATATTTTTATAATAGTGTAAGATGGAATAATTCACCCTCAATCAACAGTCAAAATCAGTTTGATTGTCTGAGTTCGAATTTCTGTTCCCGCGGTTCTCCAAACGTAGCTAGGTGAAGAAAATTTTTAATGAGAAATAAATTAAGTTTTTGTTTTTATAGATATTTACTACATCAATAAATGTAAGTGAATTGGTAAATGCACTGACATGTTCTATGGTTTCTGTTTTATGAGAATAACTTGGTATAATTCCTTAAAAACGTCTTCCTGCTTTGCCCTCCTTAAAAATGCATCTGAAGAAAATAACAATAAAAACTTTGAGAAAATTATGGCAATGCCTTTGGCCTTTTACGACTAAATAAATCCCAGATAAAAAAAAATGAGCGCTAATGTTTAAGTAATGTGTAAGTAAAATAATTAATCTAAGCTGTTTTATTTTAATTCTTAAAATAACACACACAAATCCATTTATTCAAATTTAATTACATCTAAAATTAATGCTATTATACCAATTGTTTTCTTGCATACGAAACAATGGTCAAATAACAAACTTTTGACTA
Organism: Nephila pilipes; assembly: GCA_019974015.1. Lineage (NCBI taxonomy): Eukaryota > Metazoa > Arthropoda > Arachnida > Araneae > Nephilidae > Nephila > Nephila pilipes. Next base: position 108,910 of record BMAW01090749.1, read on the forward strand.
ATGGAAATTTTTTCCTTTTCCTTTAAGTGCTCAATTTAATTAGTACATGTCCAAAATAAGATCCATTAAGAAGAATTTTTCATGTTCCATGGCATAATAATTAACATTAAGATGAATGTATTGGATGAAAAGAAAAAAAATTATTTACTCAAATCATCAAAATCGAAAATATTCCATGACATTTTTAATGCTTTAATTTTATGTAAATGGGGAAAAATTCACAAAATTCTGAATCACAAAGAAGAAAATCATATCACGGATAGCTAAAAAGGAATGGATAATAGTTTATAATAAAGATGAAAATAAATGTATTACTAAATTATGGGATACAAAGCATGCTGAATATAACTACAGAATCCAAAAACTATGTTTTGCTAATTTTAATTATATTATCTTTCTAAATATATGTGCAAAATTTTATAGACATAGATGCAATATTTAGCGATTTATTGAGACATTCCTCAACATGGAACAAATCCATTACATTGACCATTGCAATTTTAAATTGCTTTTCCAATTATTATTATTTTTTTCTTCATTTTTCGTAAAGTCATTTTTTTTTTCATTTTTTGTTATTTTTCCAATTATTTTTTTTATTTGCTTAAATTTTTTTCGTTTAATTAAATTTTTTTCGTTTGTAACGAAAACATGATTTTGAAATTCTTACTAATTTCTTTGAATTATATGTTTGATGATTCTATGCATGGGATAAAGATTTAAATAGCCATTTGATAAAAATCCTCAAAACTAGATATTGCTGTTTGTTAAAAATGTTTTCAGTAATCTCATGTATATATATATATATTCTACATATCCATTGACTTAAGAAGAACATTAAGATTCTAGATTAAAAAAGCAATAATTTTTTAACCAATGATTATCAATTTTTGTTTTCTGATTTAAACCACATTGGTTTCTCAGTGAATTGTGTATTAATAAGAAACAATTGATGCTTGATACCATAATTATTTTATCTACGCGCGCGATTCAGTAAATAATAATTTTATTACCTTTCAAATTTATCAATTTTGACTATTTCTCTTCTTTTTGACTTGCAGCTACAGACTCGCAACCAAAAATTATTGTTTTAGTTTGTTCGACTACACTTTAAAGTTTGTTTACAGAATTCTGAATAACTTTGCTTATTGTAAATTGACAAATTACTTCATAATAATTTTTTGGCAAAAAATAGAGTTTCAACTTTTTACTGACAAATTTCTATATTTTCAGGATCATTAGACAGCTGAAAATTAATATGTTCAATAAATATATTGTATGGTATTTTACATAGAAGAAAACTCATATTTTATTAACTCTAAAAATATTTCTATTTCATCTATTAAAGGAAAAAAAAAGGTAGGGCTAAGAATTTTCCAAAGATTAAATTGAATGCTAATATTTGTATATTTAAATATAATAATAGTAATAATAATATTTTATGTTAATAAAATTATTTAATTTATAATAATTTTAGTATTTTAAAAATAATAGTTTTATTTTTATGAAAGTTAAAAAAAGGAAATATTTTCTCCTTTTCAAAATGTCTTCTGCTTATCGTACTTTAATGTTATATTCGGACTACAAAAAAAAATCAAATTTTAGGTAAATTGCTCCGTAAAAAAGGTGTATCTTAAGGTTTGAGAAGACAAGTAATATTGCATAAAATATTTTTTTGAAAAATGATATTCCATTTTCTACATTTGAAATCCAAATGATACACGCTGAAGAAAATGTGTATTTTAAATCTAGGTTTAACTCGGGATTTTCTGTTTCTTTTTTACTATTCAAAATCTATTCTTTCCGTCTGGCAAATGGAAGGGAATTTCGCAAGCACAACTTCACGGAAAGTAACTTAAACCGACAATCACTTGTTAACCCAAAGCTTTTCAGGAAGCCCCGCGACGGATTATTTCCCATTGCCATAGTAACCGGAAAATCTTTCGTGCCCTCTCGGGTTACCATAGCAATAGTGAAAGACTTGTTGGATTCAAGTATCCAGCAATTTGGCGCGAGTAAAAAATGACTCTACGATCGAAAATGGCGCTTGAACGATAATGGCGTCTTTCATTTTGGTCTTTTGACGGGATTTGGAAAGAATTGATTGCGCATCAAAAGGATATTACAAAGCTATTGCTCATTTTATGTTCATTTCATTTTGAATACAATTAAAAACATTTTTTCCTTAAGATTATGGACAAATATTTTAAATAATTAAGACTATCGTTCGCATGACATAAAAAATTCGTAAATGTTAGAATTCACAAAAACGCAAATTTTATTTATATGAAGCATAAAGTTTCGTATTCTGATAATCGTTAAATAATTTCTGAAACAGAAAGTACTACAGTTACTTTAGTTATTGATCAATTCTTACCCAGTTCTAAACTATTCACAATTGATTAACACATCAATCAATAACTCCCGAGACTAACCCAGAGATGGCTCTCGTAGTAAACCAGTAACCAGGTCTTTCTAGAGTACTAACCTTTGCTTGAAACGTGTCAAAATTTTAAGTCGATCGGACCAGAAACAGCTGAGTTATCGAGGTTGGAGTAAAGTCGTTTTGTAGTTTGTTTAAAAAATGGAAAAAACCGAGTTTCGTGTTCTGATAAAACATTGTTTTTTAATGGGTAAAAACACCATGCAAGCGAAACAATGGATTGAAAAATGTTACCCGGACTCTTGTCCATCAAAAGCAACGATTTGTCGGTGGTTTGCCGAGTTTAAACGTGGTCGTACCGACACAAATGACGCGGAACACTCGGGTAGACCTGTGGAAGCCGTTACACCGGAAAATGTGAGTGAAGTGACAAAAATTATAATGAAAGATCGTAAAGTGAAGCTCCGTGAGATTGCTGAGATGACACAGATATCATATGGAAGTGTATTTACTGAAAAAGGTTTTTTGAAGTGAATTGAAAAAGGTTTTTTCCAAGTGGGTGCCGCGATTGCTTTCGATGGAACAAAAACAGCAACGAGTCGATGATTCAGAAAGCTGTTTATCGCTATTTACTCACAACAAAAAAGGATTTCTTGCGGAAAAAAAAAATTTTTTTTTGGGGGGGGAGAGAAAAAAAAAAAGATTTGGAAAAGCGTTGGAACGATTGTATCACCCTAAAAGGTGATTAACAAAAGGTGTTATGTTGATGAATAAAAAAAAAAATTTTGCAAAAAAAATGTTGTTTTCAATGTTAGACTCGGGAGTTATTGATTGATGTGTTAAGTGAAAGTCAGTAAAAAAAATCAAACAAATCCTTATTTTATTCTTAGAATATTACAAAATCAATTATTATTACAAACTTGTGTAGAATGGAATATACCACGTATCCATCACCAAAGATTAATAAAAATTTTACGTATCGCAATAACTTAAAAAGTATATCCAAGCAACTTGAAATAAGCGCAGATCAAGTCCATAAATATTCTTCTGTCACTAATGAAATGTATAAAATAAACTCTTTAACTTTCAAATTCCTCTCAGCATTTCAACATATCTTATTTCTCTATCTGATATATATAATCCAATTTCTATTCATAACACACACCACACATTCATGTACATATGCAGATATAACTATAAATCTATATCTATCTATCTATCTATCTATATATATATATATATATATATATATATATATATATATATATATATATATATATATATATAGAGAGAGAGAGAGAGAGAGAGAGAGATAGAAGATAGTTTCCAAATTTATCCTCTACTTTAACTATCACAGTAAAGAGATTATTTTTATTTCTTGATACAATCCCATTTAATCTTTAATTTATTCAATCATACGATTCCTAAATCTGCTCAATCAGTTATTCTCACACTTCAAAGCATTAGCGATAATTCCTCCAAGGTAAATTATTTCGGATAAATTATTTGAAGATCGATAAACCTAATACAACGTGAGCTGAATAATCCTAGCATTTAAATTTCAAACATGAATAGTCTCCATCTCTTTTGCTTTAACCACGTAGGTAAGAAGTCGCTTTAGGGGATTGCTGTATAAATTCCGTGGTGTAAATAACCTCTCCTTCTCTCATTGTTCGTAAAATCATTAGACGTAACTCAGAGAATTCGTGTGTCTTTAGCCATGACAGTTACAAAAAACTTAGTATCGTAATATCAAATATCCTATCATCATATCATATCACACACACACACTCTCTCTCACACACACACGCACACACATATATATTTATATATATATATATATATGAAAGAAGGTAAATCTTTATTTTAAATTTTATTTGCTCTGAAATGTAAACATCTAAATGCAAGTATGTGTCCAATATTTTTGTACAGCAAGATTGTAGTTTTCATAAGTGTGGTATGATGTACATGGAAAATTTTGATTTTGTTTTAACTCTTGAGTTCATAATGACTTTGAGTTTTAGCTGTTCAAAATTTTGTTTTTTAAAGCTTTAATTTTGCAAACATTATGAGTTTTCTTTTTTAAATTTTTAATTAGGATTTAACTTTCTGATTCTTTTCAAATTGTTTTTTTTTTTTTTTTTTCCATAAACTTTTTTTAAGTGATATATTTTGTTGATGCTGATAATTTGACGAACAATTCTGGAATTGCCCAGCTTACAGTCTAAATCTTGTTGCAACTTTAATAACATTAATTAACATTTTTCTTATTTTTTGAAATGAAATTGGTTCTATAATTTGTTTTCAGGTTTTAAATATATATTTTTTTATATTTCTAAGTTTTAGTTCATTTCTTGTAATTTATTTTCTTTTGAATTTAAATCTCTTCTTTTTCCGTGAAATTATTTATTATATTATGATTCGTTTTTCAGTTTGCCATATTTATTTTTTTATTTATTTTTGGTTTTTTCATGTATTTATTCATTATTGTTCAGTTGTGATTTTACAATTTTTATAATTTTAACTTTCAATTAACTTCTTTGCTTATTAGTAAATTTTTTATCATAATAGTTAGTAATTATTTTATTAAAAATAATGTTATTTTTAACTTATTATAAATTATATATACATATATATTTATATATGTATGTATATGAGTATTCATATATATAAATAAAACACCACTAGTATAATTCACAAAACGCCACATCATAAAACAAAATAATTATATCAATCGCATAAAAATCCAATACAATTAATATCGAAGAAACTACACATTTAAGAAAATCTTTAAAAAAACAGATTAATATCTAAAGAACTCATTTGTTTATAAATTACTACAATTAATTAAACAAACTAAAACTTATAAATTTAAAAAATTAGAACAAAAAAAAATCTATTATGTAACAGATAACTTACAAGAGAAAGTACGATGCAATATAAGAAAAAATTATAATAATGAAAATAATATAATTAAGGCTATTTCATACTTTGGACATGAATAATATGTGTTTATAACTTAAATAATGATCAATCAAACAAACTTGAATGCATTACATTATAAAAATATGGTAACAAACCGAAAATCAGCAAAATTAAGGCAATCAATGATAGAAAAATAAATAAGTAAACAAAGAGTGCACAAACATAATTTTTTCTGCAAAACAACAAAATTATTACTAATTAAATATTTAAATGACTGAGAAACCAATTAAAACTCTAAATAACATATTAATTAATCAAAGAAAGTAAAAATGCAGGAATAAAATGAAAAAAAAAAAATAAATAAAAAAAAAGTTAAAAATAAAAAATAACACGCTGTCAAGAATAACTTAAACTTTTTAAAGATGTTTATGAAAAAAAAGCCAAAAGTAATGAATCATGTAACCATATTAAAGTAAAACACTTGAACAAATTGAAAATAAATAAAAAAAAAAAAAAACACCAAGCATTTCTATAGAATAAATTTTTAGTACAAGTAAAACATTTCACAAAGCTCATACATATGCCAACCCATACTCTTTATGAAAGAATTCACCGCCAAAATAAAAACTAATCGATTGATTTAAAACAAACCTTAACCAATAAGTTGATAAATTTAAGTAAACCAGAAGAATGTTTTACTTTTAAAATATACCAAAAAAAAATACGTATGTATATATATATATATATATATATATATATATATATATATATATATAGTCAAATAACGTCAAAGAATAGCATAATTGAAGTGAGGAAAAACGTGAGAACCCATTACATAATAGAAAAAAGAAACAAAAAATGTTAAGTCTCAAAATCGTCAATTTTGAGTTGTATAAGAATTCAAAAGTGAAAATTAGAGAGGATGCTTAGAAATAGTCTATAACCCAGTTTATATGAATTAGAAGATAGAAAATTGTTGTATAATTACATCAAAGATCAACTGCAGTATTGTACTTTTCACGAATATATGCTGCGGAACTGCATGGAGTTACGGTAAAATCAAGACTATTTACATAATACCTTTCCGGATGGCCAATGTCCATCTCTTCTTTACAGTTGACAAACCATCCTGGAGCAAGAGAACTGTGGCAAGCACTCTGTAATTCATCGCCAACGGCAGATAAATACTACAAAACATTTAATTTTTTTCTAGTTGAACATTAATAGAATTTTTAAGAAATTGTTTCAACAAAACAGTTATACAACAGTATACATATAGTGTACATAACAAAGAAGTGTTTTCGAAGCAAAACAGTTATTCTTAAAGTATTAATTAAACTAATACGTTTCATTGAGGTACCGTCAGTGTACTGCAAAAACGGAAGGTAATTAATGATATGCAAAAAGCCTTAAGCCGAAGCAAATTAATGAGGGACTTTAATATTGGTTCTTAGACAATTTATGATATAAAATAACAAAAAGAAGAAAAGAACTTTCCTACTCATGCTACAACAGCAAAGCATGCAAAATCGAGACATACATTGATGAATTCAATTTAATTTATATTCAGTGTATGAATTTAATTTTGTAGCTGCAAGAATAAAACGAAACACTTCGTTCGATTTTCATATCATGTACTTAATCTCAAAATGTTAGTTAATGCGTTAAATCATTTAAAAATATATCTAAAAGGGTTTATTATTGGTATCTCTCTTCGAACTAAATTGATGCTCCATAATCCAGCAAAGATGCTAACTCGGCAAGGGCGTGGTTCCGAATATACCGGTTGTAAAAAGGGCTTACTATTGATTTGGCTACTAAATGAATGCGGATTTTGTTGATAAAGGGTTTTAGAACATTTTTTTGTTTTGTGCAAATGTTCAAAGCATTTAAAACTTATATCATTCTTTTGTTTTCGGACAACCACCTATAATTAGTAAGAAAATTGTAAAGATTATTTTCTTAGTTTCGTTTTTATATACATTTTAGTTTAAAAATGGATGTACAAAACGAGTATTTGAGACATATTTCATTGTATTATCTTAGAAAATACAGAAATACGTCGCATACAAGATGTTATGTGGCATATATTTGAATGAAAGTCAGTGTTAAAATTTAGTTCAGGTAATTTTGCAATCAAAAATGCGCGATGATCTGGCCATCCATTTATAGTTGATGAGAGCTATATCAAGGTCATTATCAGTTCAGATCATCAAAGCACAATACATGATAATGCAGAGAAGCTTATTGTATCGCAATATATGTATTGAAATAATTTAAACAAAGTTGGCTATGTTAAGAAACTCAAAATCCCGAACTGCTTAAGGAAATTCATTTGAGACAACGTATTAATATTTGCAATTCGTTTCTGAAACTGAAAAAAATTTGGATCCACTTCTGAAATGGATTACAAACCAGTACATACAACACCAAAATCTGAGAATCTACAAATTAAATGATTATGCTTTCAGTTTAAATAGAGTATAAAGAAATTCTGTACTTTGAACTCTTACCTAAAAACCAAACTGTTATTTCTATGTTCAAGAACTCACCAAACAGAACAATGTAGTTCAAAGAAAGCGGCCAGCATTATCATTTGCATTTCTTTCTTTCCATAATGAAGAACTCCTTTAATGGTTAAAATTTTAATGACGGTGATGATGCAAAATCTCATTTAATTCAGTTTTTTTCGGAAAAAATATCAGAAGCTTCATGAACATGGAATTAAGATACTATCAGGAACATTAAAAATTTCAACAACAAAAAGAGACAATAGTTAATTTAATAAACGGAATTACTTACTCGCCCCAACTCCATATATATCACTAAGAATTCTAACGTTTACTATTTTCTTCGCTTAAAAATGCCATAGCTTTTTAATGGTTAAATAAGTTTACTTTTATAAATATTTTGAGCATGAAGACACAATATTATCTATTTTTTTCTAACTTTCTTAATCACAGTTTGATTCGCCTAATTCGATAAGGGTAATTCAAATACTCTTTGACTTTACTGTTGTTGTTTGACTATGTTATAAGTCTTACTAACTGCAATAAATTTAAATCCAAAGAAACCACTCAAAAATTATACCGAAAAAATAACGTGTATATTATGATAAAAAAATCTGTGAAAGAGAATTTTAATAAAAAACTTTTTAAAAAACATCTTCATTTTTAATCCGAATTTTTGATGCTTCATAGATAGAGACCTAGAAACATATTTTACTATATTAGACAAATTTACTTACACTTTCCCGTGTCTCCTTTACAATAACAATTTTATTCAAGTTTTTATCTTTTACGAAATCGTAAGTATGCGTGACTTTCTCTCAATTTTGTGATACTATACATTTTTATATTCTCGTTTTGTCTGTTGAAGTAAAAACAAATTCCTTATCTTCCAAACGAAAATCCCTAACATTGTTTTTGCTAATAATTGAAAAAAATTACTAGCCCATAAAATGTTCTGTAATCTTTTAGGTATAGAATTATAAGACTTACTTAAAATATTTTAAATAAAAAAATCAAATAATTGTTTGAGTTTGAAAACGCTTATTGAGCAAAACATTATCTTCAAAGCAGTGAAAAAAGTTTGCATTTTCAAGTATCAATACTAAAGAGATAAGTTTCGAGGAAAGTTGCGAATTCTATAATAATAAAAGAAATCTGCTTCACGGCATTTTTTAGAACTATTTTGTTCTGCCATAGTTATTTTCCATTGTTATCTAAAGCGTTAAATAAAAAGAAAGGAAGCAAAGTTATTTGATAATTTTTCCTTTCCATTTTCAAGCTCTTTTCCAATACTTTGTTTGCCCTCTCTTTTTATTATAATTACAAGAGCTTGATTCAGCTAAAGAAACTCTAAAAAAAACCTGGTTAAAAAGGAAAGATATTTCATTCTCCGTTTTATGCCGAATGATTTGGTGCCGATACTAAAACTTTTTGCAATAAACTGTAAAAACTGATATCACAAATAAAAAAATACATGCGGGATAAGCAATTTTTTTTCTGCCATGATATTTCCTTTTCATTTGACAGTAAAAATTATATTTTGAATTGTTAAGACATACTTTTCATTATTTTCGAAAGTGAAAAGAATAAGCAAATTTTAAAAAGCTTTGTATTATTTATTTGAAGAATTCAAAAACATTTGTATGCTGTATTAAAAATAATAGTGATCTTTTCTTAACAATGGAGGATAGTAAATGTTATACAAATATTATTTTATTTTCTTTTATTATTACTATTTCAAGTTCAGAATTTGTATATCAACTTTAACCTATTTCCTATTATCCATTTAAGCCGAAATTTATCTTGAAAAGTATGTCTCCAAAAGAGGGCAATACAATTGTATATTCAATCAGTGACTGATTTAAAGGGAACATAAGGGCCTGGGCCTTGCATTTAATAATCTTTGGAATTTAACAGAAGTGCATAACTCGAGTAATTTTTTTTTCTTAAACCAGACTAAAATGAATTAAATAAATATAAGTAAAAAGCATTTGTAAATCTAGCCTCCATCCAGAATATGGACGGTAAGGTTTAAAAATGATTATTTAAAATGTAAAATAGTATATTATTAGTAAAAGTTTGAGAGATTATAATACTTCTTTTGATCTCACATAATTTAACTACGAACGGTACTTAATTTATTAGTAATAATTAGGTTCTTAATTAAGCCCTCAAGCTTTCATAAATTTTATATTGTTTTACATTTAAAAATAATTTCACGCACATTTACCCATCTAAAAAAAGCTTGGTTAAAAATTTAATTATTAATAATTATATTTATTATCCTTATTTTTCACTAGTTTTTTTCTCAAATAAAAATCATTCAATACTGAAAATTGCCAATAGAAAAATGATCTAAAAATAATAATACTTTAAACCAAAAATTTATGCAGTTCTCACTCAATTCAAAATATTTAAATTATGTTCAACAATAGAATTTCATTTCCAATGATAGATTTCAAACGAATGAAGTAGCAAACGTAAGAAGCACAATACCGCAAACAATGACGTAAATATCTAAGACAAATTAATACCTTTCTAAACTGTACATCTTTTCTAAATCTACATGAAAAATTTCATAGATCTGGCTACATTACTTCAGGCTAACTTAAAATATTCAGCTGGATTGCAAAATCTTCCCTTTTTTTTAAATTTATGATGTTGATAAACTGTCATTAAACTATAAACAATATAATTCAATTTCTTACTGGTAGAAGAAAAACATTTTTTTTTACTTTTCAGCTCTGTCTACTTTTTGCCACATACAAGTATTAAGTTTATATTTTTAAAATTTTACATTTATTACTTTCTATTTTTTTTTCTTTATTTTCAAAAAAGTTTTAGCATTTAGTTTTAAAATTTTATCTTGCACTGTCATCCAATCTGAGTTTGCGTGCAAAAATTAAAGGTTCACGTTTATCGAGAAGTGGCCGAGAAAAAATGTTGAAGTTATTTTTACCTGAGTGACACACAAATTGATACCCAATGAAATGTATTGAGAAGTGTTGAAAATGAAGTACAAATACTCAATGGGAATTACCAAATTTGTACTACACAAATACCCATATTTCATTCTCTTCTTTGCTTAGGTTTTTCGATATGGATTAACAAAACCAATTAACTCAAAAAAAAAAAAAAAAAAAAAAAAAACTAAGTACACTAACATTAAAGGCAAGGAAATACAAAGAAAATGTCTACCTTGATAGAATAAGCGTTGATCGTGGTTTTACTGTACTTTTACTCAAAAGATTCGATTTATTTTGATGAAAATTTTGAAAACATTTTATTTATGAGTAAATGATTATTTTCTGCAATTAAATTTTTAGTCTTACGATTTTCTATTGCAAAAAATTTGGTACAGATATACAAAATATCTATACCAGGTATTTTCTATTGCAAAAAATCAAACTAATATTCCCTGTCATACATGACTAGGGAAACGTACATTGTCATTATCATTTATAAAATCAAACATTGATGTATTGGGATACATTGCTCTATGAAAACATATACACACATATCCAGTTATAAGATTAGATATACATACATGTAAATACAAATATCTATATACTTCAGATAGATTAGTCCACAAATTCAGTAATGTGTTGACGATAGCTGGTCGAGAAATAAGACGTTTCCTATAACTGCCAAACATCCAAACATTTCCATTTCATCAAAAATGATAAATGGAGTACTGATATTTAATTTTGTTCCCTGTCATACAAATGTTATGGATTTTTCGTGCAATTAGGAATGATATATGCATATACATTCACAAAATGTTTGGATAAACAATTAGTTTAGAATATAAGTCTAAGTTCGAAGATAAGAAGAAATATTCTTTACTACACCATATTTCTAAATAAATATTAAATTTAGAAATGGGAATTTCACAAAACCGCGACATCTCAGTGGGAACTTGAAACATTGTGACGTCAGTGGAAACATTGGGTCAAATATTGACCCATTAGTTATTTAAGACAGTTAAAAATACTCTTTATGAGTTTTAATTATTACTAGGAAATAATACAGATATCTATATTAAATTCTTTCTTGGTGTAAATTAATCCTTTCAATTTTCAATTCATTTTCAATGTTAATTTAGTATCAGGAAATTGTAGATTAAAGTAATCTACATTACCACAAATGTTTCATTATTATCCTAGAGCATCGTAAATGTTTAATTATCAGTAAGAAATAACCCAGATAACTGGATAAATTTCCTTCTGCATATTATTTGATGGTTATTTACATACTGGTGTAAATTACAGCTATTAATGTTTAGAGGGGAATGCACTTTATCCAAATGGCGGTATGCCAGTAATTTAAAATAATTTATAAATATATCAACTGAGAGGAATAATGGGCTGTAGAAACAATTTAAACTTAACTTTATTGTAGTAACAAAATGTAATGAAAGCACTTCATGTGTTACCGTTCAGTATGAGCGTTACAGGAAGAGAGAGTATGAGAACCAGGTATAGAGGGCACCACGTTACATCGAAATAGGGAGAGGCAGAAAGACACCAACATTCATTTGTTTAGCTTCAGGAAGCAAAAAATTGAAGTAAACCATAGAAACATAAAGTTATCATTATTACCTGAAGATATAGTAAAGTTTGAATTATTATTGAGAAATAATCGATACTGAAACTTAATTTTCATGTATTATTCTCTACATACTCACCATCCGCAGTAATACATTTATCTCATCGCTTCTAGACCTTTCGAAGGTCGTCGATGTAGATAGATATCTGTATTCTCTAAAATGCGGATTACTTCAATCTAAGGCTTCCTAAAATAACAAATTTCCATTTTAATATCTGTAAATTACAATATTAAGTACATAAGATTAAACTAAAATGCAGAAAATATTTTTATCTAGATATCTCGGAATAAGTTTAGTAACAATAAAAATTTACAGTAGTTCCTCGTATTACTAAACTTAGAGAAATGCATATGTAATATGTTACATGAAAGATTTCGCTCTAAATTAGATTATGGAATTTATTAAATGAGTTTAATTGAGCTTTGGTAGAAGATTAATTGCACAATAACTTTTCAATAGCTAACATTGAATCAGATACAGTCGAGTTTGGATTTAAAATTCCGAAAATAAATAACCATCCATAGCAGACCATCGTAAATCTATGATGCTGGGCCTTTTGCGATTTTCTCTTTTCTAACAAAAAGTACTTTTTGATAATTTGAATTGCATAACGTTTCAATTCCTTCCCAATCTATATAAAACGTGATTAGATAAATTATGTGAAGATAAGAAGTGCAGTGAATTCAATTAGAGTTATTGACCTATAAGAGAGAAATAGAATTGAAAGTGAAGACAAAGAATATAGATGAAAACAACAAGTTGATATATATTTAGATTGAAGAGAATGAATGTAATCAATAGGTTGGATTCAAGTGATACCTAGTTAGAGAGTAATAGGAGTTAAATCTGTGATAAACAAGAAGTGCATGAATCGTAAAGAATGATTTGGTAAGCTAAGACGTAATTATCAGAAGGTAAACTAGAACAAACTAAGTTAAGAGGAATTCGAGACAGGGATCTTAAATATTCTATGTTAAGAACAAATAAAGTGTGCGGTCATAATCATACGTATCTTCCATTAGAGTCCTAAATAATTAATTATTTAATTAGACTTTAAGATGACTGTAGAGTTCAATAATGATTGAAATAAATCTCAAAGTCTTAGTTATAATCTACGGTACCATGAATTCTTAATTATTATTAAATAATAATCGAGATGGATTATTTATTATAATTATTCTAAACCGGGATGGAGAAAAACTTGGACAGAACCAGGTACTTATGATCTTAGAGACCACACTTCGTGATATTTTTTTTTTAAATCACTATATTAAAGTATCACCATGTTGCCATAATGTCATTTTGACCAGTCGTGTAACAAGAACTAATGGAAGTAAAATCTGTTGGGGACCAATTTCCAGCCGTTGGCGTGGCATGGAAGTTAGGAGAGGGGGTGCCAGCTGAAGTTTCGTCCTCTTCACTTGACCGAGGTACAAAATTATGAGGTCCGTCGCCACTAATCATAGTGTTGCTTCTAGTGCGAAGTTTATAAAACCGAACCAAACCAAAAGGAGAAAATTCAGTATAGAAGAATACAGAAAGGTTTTGATGTTACATGCACTCCATCGGTATTTCATGGATTTCCTCGAATCAAACCATTTATTTCCAGTCTTCCGTAACACATTCATTGCATTATTTTGACTAACATTCCAAACAAATATTTGGCAAGAGAAACATAATTATGCTGGTTTTCCTTTCTTTCTTGGAAGATACAAACGAGACGTTTTCATAGATTTTAATTTTGTTTCTATTGTGTACTTCTCCACAATCTGAGACTCAGCTTCTTTTCCTACGAATAAAATCTGTTTTTTAGTCAGGAGCAAATCTTAATTTGTTCATAAATTTTTAACTCTTGTATATATTACTGGTAAACTAAATTCATTCATTTAACAAATATGTCTAAGGGTTCGTCTGTAAAATGTAGTTCCCATTCATTTTTTGGATTGGAATCATCAATTTTTCTCTAAGGTCTTTATCCCGGAAGTTATACTATGTTATAAGCTAGAGCTTTAACACTTCAATTAGGTTCAATGGCTGACTATTTAAATCGAATTTTCTCATTATAGTATTTAATGGAATTACTTGCTGCTACTGGCTCAAAAGAATTGAGAAATTTTCAAGTCTGTGGAATGAGAAATTTTATGGTCCTCTTTCCTATAAAATTATTTCGAAATTCGTCTAGAATATTCATCACGTAACCCAAATCAGATGAATGAATCGATCTCCTCGGACGTAATTTGAGAATCTTGTGTACTACTGCCAAAAATTATGACATTGAAAGGGAAGTGTGGTCACACAGACCACTCTCGAAAAATGCAATGGAATTTCAACCGGATGCCTGTGCCAAGACATTATGATAAAGGGGAGGGTGATGTTCAAGATCACAATACAGAAAGCTATCAGTATAATACACTATATTAAACTAAACATGTAAAAGGGATGATGGGAGGGATATGTAGAATGATCTGAGAAACTGTACATCCCCTATTAAGGGTTAAACCTTCCCTGTAGTTATTCATCACGCAGATTTATATATTTATTCCCATATTTCTTGAGCTTTCGAAGGCTATTCTTTTGGAACTCAGGAGATTGAAATCTATAATCTCCATTCTACAGTATACTGCAATCAATGGCTTCCTTAAACCAAACAAATCGATATTAATAGCTATAATTTGCACTATTGTGTATAAAAAGATCAAATAATAAGCCTTAAATATGTTATCCAGATATCTGTCGGTTACTTCTTTGTAGTAATTAAAGCTTATCCATACCCTCATGTAATTACTCGTTCATAATTATTTTATATTTAAGCACTATATGCTCTTAAATCTCTAATTTAAGAGAAATCACATTATATACCTAAATAGTTATTTTTTAAAGAAAATTGTTCAAAACTCTAGAAAGGATACGACAAGAAATACAACAACATAATATCTTAATTACTACAAAATCCATAAAATACTTCTGCAATGCTCCAACAATTGTATCGGAAACATTTTTAACTATAGCGATTCGACTTATTGTCCTTGCAGTTAATGAAGCGACTTTTTATTTTCCGAGGCAATGGGAGATCTTTTTTATTGTTTCTTAAAGACTTTTATCTTCACCATCTGTTATATTAATAGCTATGTCTCCTTATCGAAATATTTGTTCGTAGCATATTTTTCAAGAACATTTCAAAGCTTACAATTAAATATTTTGACACTTTGTTAAACTCGCCACAGTTGTCTAGAGGCCATAGTTGCGGATTCGCGTCTGGAGTTGTTGCTGTCGAGTTATATGTTCAACCTCTATTACCACTAAAGATCCACCATGTGGCGGAGCTAATGTGCGTTAAATCTATTCGTGGTACCAAATCTCACATTTGCGGGGTGTAGAAAGTTTAGGTGGGAAGTGCCAGCTCAGGTGAGTCTTCAGCGTTTGAATGAGGTTCATAATTGCAAGATCCGTTCCTAATAACCCTCTGGTTAGTTCTTAGTGTTACGTTATTAAACAATAATTCAATCGAAATTGCGGAAAAGAGTCACCATAGATTCGTGACAGATAAAATATGTCATGCATTCATTCGTAATTAATCAATGTCTTTAATACATTTAAGTCATTACAAAACATAATATTTTATATTAAACATCATTACGAATATCTTTCCCCAGGTGTTTTTCAGACATATATTTATACATTTATTATTTATACAATCTGGTTCTAATTTTTAAGAAAAGATTAAAATTAGTTATTTATAGAAACCTATTTGAAGAGTGGAATGCATTTCTTTTGTTTTTGGGAAGTTTGAATTTACCTTACTCTTATTTCCATAATTCCCTCATGTGGTATTTTCTGTTTATGTTTCGGAATAATTCTATCATAGTGAATCTATTTTTATTTATCTATAAATGGGTTTTCTTAGAATGCCATTAATTTAATTACACTGGTATTGAATTAACTTTCTGATATTTTGTCTATACTTTTCTGGAAAAGCAATAAATAATATAATTTATTAGTCGAGGATAGAGCCACTTAGTATTGTAAAATAAATTGTATTTATAGCTCGTGAGCATGAAAGTCTTTAAAGTAACATTGTTAGAATTTATTGCAGCATTTGTATCGAAATGAATTTTACTACAACGTTGTTTCTAAAACTGATTTTTCATTGAAATGAATGTAAATTAAAATAATTTTCGAGGAGAGGGTTGTAAGAAAAAATGAATCAAATTAGTGACAAATTTGCTAAAAAGTAAGACAGAAACAACTTTAATCTATAATTAATGTTGAATAATTTCTTAGCAATTTTGAGATACACGTACATGCGGTGAATTTCCTCTGGTATGGATGAAAAAATTTAGTATCAATAAGCCAGAGTTAATTAAATTATGGTTTTAATGAATTAACGATGATACTTAAATTATTATAAAAACAGTTTGTATTCGATGGTATTACAATTTTTCCTTTATGTAATTTCTTATCTTATTAGGTTTTGGAACTGTAAACTATTATACGAGTATGCGAAAAAACATCATTTTTCAAATTAATATAACATAGCAATGAAACAAATAAAGGGAACTTAATACTTTTACCATATAATATTCATATATATTTAGATTAACTATCATATTTTCAATAAATTTTAAAGAAGTCTGAAAAATTTAGAAACAAATACATAAAGGATACTTTTACGAAAATCGATAATTTACTACGCGCAGGATTTTGAACTACAACATTGACCGAGATTTGCAAAAGTGATATTATTTTGTTGAAGAATTCTCAGTTTTGAAGTTATACATGCGGTTTTTTTTTTAAAAAAAAAGAGGGAAGAATATTTTAAACACATTTATTCAAAAAAAATACAAATCTTTAGAAAAACCCTTAATGAAATTTATAAAAAAATATATCTATTAATAATTTGTCTACTTATTGATGTATTAGTCATACGGAAATTTATTTTGAATACATATATAGAATTTTAAATAAAAATGATTAATAGTTTATGAGAAGTCCTGCGTGTAGTCTAAAACGTTTTGTTCTGAAAAAAAAAAGTTAAACTCAAAAGAATAATAATAATAATAATAATATAAAATAACGAGTCATATAAGTTGTTTTTTAGTTGTTTCTCGATTACAACAGACATATCTCTTGCAGATTTTTATTTCCAAAAAATCGAACATTTTGAAATCTGAGAATCCTGAGATCCCTTAAAATTAGCAATAACTTCAGATATTGGTTCTGACATATTCATATGAACTGCCAAATGGAAACCAAAACAACATCAACAGTAGTGAAAGATCTAGTGGGAGTGTGATTTTGGACTCAAGAGTTTCGACTCATGTTATGTAATGTTTTGATCTCAAATTATATGCTCAAGAGCCTAAAATTTCTGTCCTGGCTTTCTCAATGGGCCCAGCAGCATTTTAATTGGCCTCTGCGTTGGAATGAAAAGCGCGTTGGAAACGAAATATGTTGATGATACGTAGTCGCTGCAGAGAAACAGTTGGTAGTGCATGAGAAATTCGAAAATGCTTAATCAGTTTATAAATTAATGTTCAATGAACATAGTCTAATATCACCCGTACAACATAGGTACAAACTAAAATCCCTAATTAAGTACCATCTAGTTAATTCATGTCAGAATTACCATAATATATGCACATTAGAACCGTTCAACACACACATATATATCCAACTTTTTGGTGAGAATTCATCTTAGAAACACATAGTAAGTTACATTTATAGTTTTTAATTATTCAAATATTCAAGCTACATATTCCGAGCAAATCTGGGATACCAGCTGTTCGAAATTTTTGAACAAACCTTATTTAAAACAAGAGCGAATTATTCATTAATGAAAGCACTAGCGCATTATGTAAGATTATATGCAAAATAGTAGCTGATTGTGTGTGTGCTCGTGCGTGTGTGACAATCATATTTCTTCAAAAAGATTTTATTCTGAAACCAGTAATAGAAGAATTATGATACACTTATTAAGAATAGATTATTATCAAAATATACAGTTTATTTAAAGGAAACAATAGCATTTTTCTTTAGGTGTGTCTACTTTAATATTTTATTGATGTGTTCGAATTAGATATTATTGTTTTAAATATAATACCTGCGCATAATTTTATCATAAACTTTCATAACTCATTATTTGCCTTACTATTTTACCATGTGCTTTAGTTTAAGAATCTTATTAATAATTAGAAATTATTCAATATGGAATCGCTTACTTTGATTCATTTGTCTAATTATAAATTGAAGAATACTCACAGGAATTCAAGAACATTTTATTGTGAGTGCACAGCTGTAAAATTGTATACATGTTATGTATAAGAATGAGGTTAATTGATTGCTTTATTCGGGTTACACTTAGAAATAACTAAATGCTATTGAAGAGACTAAAGCTGAATTGACACTTGACACGTAAACAGAAAGTTCGGGGCATCGAAAGATTACGGTGCTTGAGCTCAATAAACAACGAATCTCAGGAATTCAATCCACTGCGTGGGTGAAGCAGCCTTGGTCATGAGTGCGAGACCATAACCATCCGATTAACACTAAACTGATTGATTGTATATTAACGTTGCACTTAGAAGCAGTACGATGACTACTAGTGAAGATCTAGTAATTTTGAGCCTCAGTCGAATATCGTGGATGACTCATGAACTGTCACTCGGTATCTAAATGTCTACTTACCGCAAAGGGTAGGACTTAGAGCCTCGTCAGATTTAAAGAGCAACAATCTCGGTGCATGGCAGGAATTCAATGGTATTAGGTTTGTACCCACTCGATGGAAACAATGCCGGTCACGAATTCGTGAAAAGGACCACTAGACCGCAGTGGGCACCACCTAACGCTAGATAATAATTACTAAGAAATGAAAACTGCCAGCTGTTATAAACATTGGGAAAAAATTAGAATAGCTCTGTGTCACTAAAGGCTTGTCCATAAGCTAAGAGCATGATCAGAGCCGGATTGTAGAATGTGACAAGCTAACAAATGCCAGATTATAGAGCATCTACTATGCATTGATTATTTAATTCTATCTATTTCACTGACCTTTGAAAACTAAAGATAGGTAATTTTTCATGTGTTATAAGGTTTTCCTAAATGTATTGTGGACTCATATGATACCATCGTAAATACAGTAGCGATAGCAGCGACAATATTTAATGTTATATGAGAGCGTTTGATGAGTATACATTGTTCATGCCAACTGATACCTGTTCATAAAGATGATATTTTTACCACAAGATAATCTAATGCTACATGTATGGATCTCTCAGAAAAAGACACAATCGTCAATGAAATACTGATGAGAGCAGAAAAAGGGTAAGAATAAGTGTGAGACTTATTTCTAGTGAAGGTTGACTGTTTGCGACTGTTTGACCAGCTGAAAGAACAGATAGTGAAAAGGTTTCTGTAGAAGGTAAACATCTTTACATCGGATGTGACAGGTATACAAGAAAGCAAAATCATGATCATGCATGAACTTCATTGCAGTGATGAAAGTGATTAAAAGAAATTCGAAGTCTTACGACTACAGACTGTGTAGGCAGCAACTGCTTTAGTAAAAGAGCAGCAATCTTCCCTGAAATTTGTAAAGCACCATAAAATCAGATAATTTATATGAACCTGCTACTCCTGCTTTCAAGACGAACGAATAGACGTGGATTGACAAGGAATGCAAGACAATTTTGATCTGTTAATACATCAATTATATTTGTGAATCCGGGTATATATTGCAGGGAACGAGTCGTGGTTTTTTCTGTGTATCCGAGAACCTGCAAAAAAATTTTGTAGTGGAAAACACGTATCATTTCACCTTAAAAAGAATGAAAGCCAGACCAGCGGGCAAGGAAAATGATAAAATTTTGATCGAGCATACGTGAATGCTACTCCTTCTCTGACTATTCCTTGTCAAAAGCGACAATCTATTCAAAACAAACACAGTGTCTCACGATGTTTTGCCCCTCTCTTCTCCCGCAGCAAGGAGTTCTTCTTCATGATTACTCGAAGAAGACCTCCATGATCTTCTTCATGATTCCCTCCTCCTCCTTCATGATTCTCTCTTCATGACTCAGTGTCCCTCTGAAACCAGTAGACGACTGAAATATATTGTCAACTGTGTCAACCAATCAGCATACAGTCCAGATTTGTCACCGTGTGATTTTAACAATTTTAGACACTCTTAAAAATCTTACAAGGAAAACTTTTTATTAGCGACATGAAATTAGAAAGAAGTGAAGTAATACTCATCAAACAATAAATATCTATCAATCATTACAAGAGCACTGATTTGCAGCAGAAACAATAGGACCAATGTTTCACAATTATGATAATTTGTGATAAATTTGCAAAAACTGTTACTTTTTTTACAGCTTTAGCGAATTTTTATTTGGACAACCTTAAACAATTATATTTTGATACATGAGAAATGTATTTAATATGGTAGCTCCAAATTTATCCTGTAGTAATTTTTAGTTTTCAAAACAACTTATTTTTCATAATTAAAGACAAAATATATCACACAACTAATCACAAACAACTTTATATGAATTTTAGACATGAAGGTTAATACTGAAAATTGTTGCTTGAAACTCTTCTTTCAAATATCGCAAATATTTATAAATGAAATAATTAACCAATCAAGTTATAAAAGAAAATATACCTAAATCAAACCCGAATGAACATATGTAAGAAAGACGACTAATTTGTAATTTTCATTGTTAATTAAAATGTTATTGTTCTTGGAAAATATGTAACATACATTCATCCCTTTCTCGATATGTATAAATATTCTGAGGAAGAAAGTTAGCAAAATTTTCAGTAATTATTCAACTTCGGATATTTTGGCAATATTTTTCTATCTATATTCTTCTATCATACGCGATTCATGTCATAGATGAAAAGAATATTTCTTAATAAGTGATTCACATTTTTTCTCTTAATTATTTTCCAATCAGGAAAGCAAATTGAATTGTAAAAATTCCAAAATTTTGATGTAAATTATGTAGCTAAATTATATAAATATAAATGTGTTTCTTTTATTATTTATTTTAATAAGCAGAAAGAAATGTACTAAAATTCGGGCAATGGTAAATTTTGTCTATGATTATTAAATATTAAAGGCTTACGTGATATTATTTGTTAATAAATACAATTATCAAATACAACCATCGTGCTATTTTTATTTATAATTTAGATAAATTAATTATTAATAAATTTAAATAGCATATCTCTTATATATATCTCTCTATATATATATCTATTTAAACAGCATCTCTTTTATATATTACTTATATACAAGTGATGGGAAAAATAATTATAAAATCTTATCTGTCATTAAAAATGGGGAATATGATTAGTTACCTTAAAGTTCCAAGAAATTTATGCTGGGAGGAGCCAGATTTGTACGCATTTCATCCACTAGTGACGTATCACTTACTCATCTCCTTGCTTGTTAGATATTTTTAGTGTCGTTCCCTGTAAGTTTTTATCTCCTAGTAGTGAATTTTTACCCGCATGTGTCTTGTTGTCATCTGTCTTTTTTAAGAAGAGTAAACAACGTGAGGTTGAGAAATTTTACTTCTTGCTGGGTTGCGCAGCAACTATTGGAAAAACAAATGCAAAGACTATCCAAAACAAATACAAAGACAGCACTTAGGGAAAAACTCAAGTATATAAGTGATTTTCTCGTTTCAGAAATGGTGACATGTCGATTGAGGACAAACCTCGTTCTGGACTTTCATCAGCTACTGGAACTAATGAAAACTTCAATAAAATTTGTGAACATGTGTTTGTGCTGCGGCTCTCTTCAACAACATCAAAATATATTAAATTCTTAACCTGCACGAATGGGGATCTTTTTTTATCCTAGTTGATAATAGTGCTGCCAAAAGAAACAGATCAACTCTTCTTCGGACCCAGTGGTCAAGTGTTCGAAACTGTCTCGTCTAAGATCACTCTCTCTTTCCCCATAGGGGTTGAAAACCAACCAGAGCATAAGTGTTGACCTAGGATTCGAACATTAGAGGGCAGTTGATACCTTGCGGATATACCACTATGTTATAAACGATGTCGAATCATACGTGTGGACACTTATTGTTGTATAATAGACTGTATTTTTTGCGATATGATAATTACAGGCTGTATGTACCTTGAACGCAAAAACCTGCTACTCTGTGACTAACTTAGACAATTGCACAAAAATCACAACTAGTGATGTAATAGCTAAGGCGAATATACAAACAGATCCGACTTTTAAAACAGAGGCAACCGATGACATCATATGGTTACGGTCGAAGCTAAGACCTCAATATAATAAGGAGGGGATGTCAGATTGAAAGACTGAAGGTATGAAACCCCATCACTCAAGCTAAAGCGACCTCCTCCTATTATGCGGCAGGAAAAATGTCCCACCCGTCGTTATTGAAAACCAATTTCCCTCTGAATATTGAACACTTGGCGGCGGATTAACATGGAACTAGTTTTAGTCTTTTAACAGAAGATTTGGGAAATAGAAGAATCGCTGTCAAATTTGTGACTAGGGCTCTGACTGACTAGATAAAAGAGTAATCATTGTGCCACTGCTTGGCTAAGAAAAGCTATAATTCCTTTGACTCTCACACCTTTCTCATCTACATATCTCTAAGTTTCCTGTATAGAGAGGAGAATGAATTAACATTGATTTCCTGACTTAGAGAAGTGTTAAAGTAAAAATTAAAGAAAGACTTGTCTACAGATTATTTTGAAACTGCTAAGGTTGTTTTATAAATAAAAGTAAATTCAAAGCATTAAAAAATAAAGGAATTAGTTTTGCGTTGAGATCTTGAATGTATGAAAATACTCTCAAGGAAGAAAAGAGTCATCCAAAGATTAGAAATAAAAAAGTTCAGACATCTCCAACAGCTTTTGCAAAATAACTAGATGACATCCGATAACAAAGTAATATTGCTGAGAAAAAGAAAGAGAAGTTTTTCTTGTTGAAGTTGAAAAGTCGAAATGTTCTAATAGAACTTTTGTCACAATGTTAATGTTTGAAGTTCGAGCAAAGTGTTAAAATCCTTTTACAAGGAATAAAAAGATTTTTCTTTCAAACAGAAACTGAAATAAAAGAAAAAAATTAGTTTTCTACATTTTACGAAGGACATAGAAAAAAGATGTTAAATTTTTTAAATCGATTTTTCAGGGCTTAAAACGTTTGAAAGCTCCAGAGTTTCAATTTATTGTAAAAGTAAGAATAAAATTTTTTCCAGTTTCTAAGTCTCATATATCAAGTTTAGGTTTTATCAGTAAAGTTGTTTTGTTTGTTATCTTTTAACGCATAGCTAGGTTTACGTTAACAGGCTCTTTTAATTTGTTGAAAGTATCAGTTAAATAATGTGTAATAAAGTAGGGAAATATGTGAATTGGCGATATTTCCCCTTAATTTTTATTGCATGTATTCATGAATAACTAGGAACTTCCTAGAATATATTAAATATTACAATTTTTAAGAATAACAACGATAAACTAATTATCAAATACAAATATCGTTATCTCTAGATATAAGTGTTTTAATTTCAGAAAAATGTTTTTGAATCTAAAATAACTTTTTCATTAAACTCCCTTCTTTCTTCTATGCAAAAATATTATCAGAAATAAGCTATAAACAAACTTTAAATTACGGCTGTGGTAGCCTTATGGTCATGTTGACTAGCGGCTGGATCGTTTTCGTCGAATCGTGGGTTCGAGCCCAGATCCCACTAAAGATCCATCGTGCTGCGGGGATAATTCACATTAAATTTGGACGAAGTCTAGTCTTCCCGTTTGTGTGGTTGACAGTTTGGAGTAGGAAATACGCCCTCAGGTGTTATCCTCGACACTTAACCGAGTTTTAAAGTTACAGAATCCTTTGCTAATAGCTCTCCTGTTGTTTCTTAGTGACCCGTTAATAAACAACGATAATCACAATAAACATTTACTTGTTAGTGGAGGTTTCGATTAATAACTTTCTCAAAATATTGTTATATAGATTAATTATATATTTTCAAGTAATTGTTATTGTGTATATTGGTTTGAATAAAATCGTTTCTATGTGTTTTATAATAATAATTTTTATAAATAAAATGGGTTCAAAAAATGTGGAAAATTGTAATTTGACAATTCATCTTTGGCTTGTTGTTTATGGTAATATTTTCAAATTAAACATCCTATTACAGAGAAATCAAACTCAAGTTGTGAAATCACTTAAAGTAATTCCGTCAAAATGATTTCTTTATTCATAAAATCCTTTGAAATGGTATTGGTTTATTACTACCCCTACAACAACTGAAAATAGTTGATGTAAGACTCGTGGCATCTGATTATCTTAAACCATTAGTTATACTAATCTGTCTACAAAAATGGTGATCGTTATCGCGTAATGGTCATAATCGTGGATAAATGGCCGGCGTTGCTTTGGTCAAGGCATGAGATCGAGTCCTGATCCCACTGAAGATTTTTCGTGTAACGGGGATGATGCAAATAAAATATAGCCGGGGCCTCAAATCTTCTTTTTGGCTTAGTGTTGAAATCCTGAAATATAGGTGTCGGTTTTAGTGTCGAGCTGGTCATAATAGATCTTTCAAAATTACAACAAACGTCACCAACAACCACCGTGTTGTTTCTCAGTAAACGATGACGTTACTTGAACTACACGAATGAAATCTTAAGGAATCGTGTTTTAAACTTACAGTCTATTTTAAATCATTTTGAAGCAACTACATAAAACACAATTTTTTTGGTTGATTCCTTACATCTTTCTTTCAATATGTATTGATTTAAATTTTATTTCAATTTTATATAAAATATACATTCAAATTGCTTTAAAATATTTACATCTATATTTCAATATATTATTTGTAGAGTGAAATCTTTGGCTGTAACACAATATGTACGTCATTCACTCTTTATAGACAAGTACATAACGAGAATAATACTTATAAATACAGTAGAAACTTTCCTCATAGGACATAGTAATAATATAAATGAAATGTAAATATCCTTGAAATATTTATATAAAATGTATACATACAACATAATACAAGTAAATTAAGCTTACAAAGAAATTTTTATTCTGAAAGATTATTGATTAAAATATAGCGGAATCAAAAGTTATACATAAGATTACATTAGAAACATATTCAATTATTGGAAAACTTTCAGATTTTGAAATGTATGCTATTTTAATATATCCGTTTCATCTAGAATATATATCAGAAAGTTCTTAAAAAGACAAACCAATATTGATACCACTTTCTCCAACAAATGCAGATGTCATCAAATAGTAAAGCTGTTCAAAAACTATTGAATCAGTTGAAATATTTTTTCGATTTCCAAACAGCCTTTCAATCCATGCCAATAACTATTGTTTCCATATTATGTTTTACAAAAATCTATGATTTTTAAAAGAGAAATGAGACACACACACATATAATCAAATTACTTTTTCTCTAAAACTCTTTGACATAATTTCACCTGAAATATTTATCATATTTTTTTCTGAAGTAAGCAAGGTTTCAAATAAATATAACATCACATTATTTTATAACACGAATATAAAATTTATAAATTTACAAAAGGAAGTCATTCTGAAGCAATGGAAGCATTAACTTATCATTCTGAAATAAGTGCTTTTTTTCTGCAGATATTGGGTATATATGACAGCATCAGCATTCTCCCCAGCTTCGAAATAACCAAAAGTTAATAAAAAGTGCATGTTAACAGGCTCTGATGGGAACTCATTTTTGTCTCCCTTGTTCCAGATTGTAGGTTTTAAGAAACGCAAAAAATGGGGTTCAAATATACTTAAAGTCAACCAGCAAAGCCAAAGTGAGAAGCACAAATAGAATATCAGAAGACATTACCACTTCCCCGTTTTAGTTTAAATCTAGTAATTCAATATACACTCTACTCAAAATTGGGTTAGTTCTATCTAAGACAATTCACTCATATCTCACAACTAGTGATATAACTGACTCGGGCACCTGCGTCAAGCATAGAAGCTATTTAATTAGAAAATATAGATGACGTCAACAGAAACGTTCAAAATGACATACATTCAATGCAGTTGGAGATGTATATCAATCAATGTCAGAAAAACTTTTCTTTGCTAAATATATTTCAGAAATCTCCTTATTATAAAAGAAAGACGTCTCTTCTTTGGAATAGGAAGAAGTTAGAACAGTTCACACTCGTTAATTAAAGTTAATAGAAAAAGATAGATTTCAAAAAGAAAAATCTCTAGTCATGTGAGGAACTCTTTTCTGAATCAATTGTCTAATACGCATGCCAGCAGACCCGTAGATAGACAATTCAAATCTGGTCAAAAATAAAAAAGGTCAACAAATTCCGCCTGGTGGCTGAAGAAGCAACCTTATTAGTCAAAAATATTTAAGTCAAATGTTCGATTTGGGCGCAGATGATATCAAAAATCAAATGATATCGTTACAAGAATACACGCTAAATTGAACAGTTGTTCAAAAGTCAACACTAAGAAAATAAGTAGGAGATTAAGACTAACAAGCCTGATGTTATAATCATCAATTGATTGATGATCAGAATTAGAAAGTCTATTGTTGAAATCTATCCACAATTGTAATTCCATACAACCAACCTGTCTCTTTCTGAACTGAATTTTAAAAATTGTTAACGTACACATCATGATTTATTAAGCAAATGCACTCAATTTCATAGAACAATGGTACTGATTTAAAAGATACTGAAAGAAGATTTAGGATTGATATTTGCTTTTCAAGTTGACATATTTTCAAATGTATTATTCTAGATTCTACAGCAAAATAGTCTCCACATGATCATAATACTTTTATTTATATCCTAGTTTTCAAAATTCTTGATTTATCTGAAAATTACACGTGCCTATGTAATGCATTTGCTTCATTTGCTCCCATTTGTTGTCGGTGTGCTCAGATTTGAAAAACATGTCGTTTCTTTCGGAAATAATATTCAAGTAACGAGCAGTCATTTTACCCGACCGTGCATCTTAGGACATTAATTTCTTACCGAAGATAACAGAGCACTTTAACTCTTTAGGCAATTTGCCCGTTCCTCATTCGAAGAATAATTTTTAAGTTCCCCTTATATGGTGTAGGAATCGCATTTCTAAAGCTCACGTTTCTGATTATAACGCATAACTTAGTCTAGTTTATTGATTGATACCCGGATGACATAACTGAAAAGGATAAACGTTTTCAGATTTTTTTTTCTTTTCTTTTTGTGAGTTAGTCTGTGCTTCTGGCGCTATCGCTTGGGTATTGGGCTCGTAAATAATAACTCATGAAAGTAATTGGTAAGTACGTATTGAAGATAATTATTACACTATTGTTGTATAGTTTGTGACGCCCGCCCGATCCGGGCTTCATCTTGTGCCATCACTAGATTCAATTATTAAACACTACGACCCAAATAATTACAGAATCACCAAAACAACTTTTAAACAATTTATTAACATATATTTATTATGACAACAACTACCTATCCTCTCCCGGGTAAACTTTCTAATACCTTAGTTCAACCCACCAATAGTAATCTAACAGACTCTTACCACTAATCCTTCCTCGACTGCAACTCAGACTCTTGATCAACTGTTGAAAACACTAGGAAATATCCTTCTAGCAGCAACCTTTACTCGAACTCTCTATTTCTTCATTCCTCTTGTCTATCACTTCAGCTTCACCTCTCCTACAGTCTCTCTCTTTCAACATCTCTATCCTTTGAACGTCTCTTTCAGATTCTCTACTCCTTCAGACGGAGTTTATATATTTCTTAACTCAACCACTTCACTTCCTTTCTAACTGCTTTACATAATAACTTTACGTATCACGTTTCATTTTTGGTTGGGCAAAGGATGTTTAGCGAAAGCAATCAATCTCAATTAAAAGTCCCCAAGGTTATTGAAGAGAAACCGCGAATAGCCCAATGTCACAAGCTTACAATGAAAAATTAAAACAAAATTAACTTTCGAATTTTAATTAGGTAGTTTACTCTCTTAAATGTTTGTGTGTATCGAAAATGGACGATAATAGGATTAGTAGCTGTGACTACGGAGGTTTTAACCACATCGACTATGAATGTAAATCTGGAAGTAATTCAGATATTTAGAGATCTTCAGATGGTGGAAGAAGTTTGGATCATGATTTCACTCCATGCAACGTAACTTAAAAATATTGTTTTATACGTAACTTCTTTAATTAGATGTCCTGCTTTTATGTTCTTGATACCACTGTATAATAATTACTCCGAAGATGAATTGCTCTTACTAGTATGCAGTGTTCAGGATGACGAGCGAATAGACCATTCTTTTGCAGACGTCTCATTACCGTGGAACTCCGTTCTATGGTAGCCGTGATACCTTTCGTCCGGTTACCGTATGCAGCTGCTGAATAATGTTGTCTGAAGTTTAATTCTAGTGTTTTCTTCCTGCACAATGATATATTTGTCATCAATGTTCGTTATTTTCCCCGGCTGACCACCACCAACTTTGCATACATTTGTACCTACCAAAAGCTTGGAAGACATTCCAAGCTTTTGAAACTACCCTATATTTCAATTCTAAACTACTGTACAACACTTGTCACACTTTGCCCCTCTTCAATTTTACCGAACATTCCACCATGGGAAAAGAAATACTTACGATTTCTTGTAACCATTTTGAAAGTACGATTTAAATTTCACATTCAGGGGAATGTCTGAGAATCCATCTTTCTTTCTGTTTTACATGTTGACATGGCACTGAGCGTGTGCATTCCACGTATTGACGTCCCTTCTGATGTCATGGTGCAAATATTTTCAGATGCATCGCATTTCTACCGAGCTATCTTGTCTTTGTACTGGTCATAAAAAGCCTTTTTCAACAATTTTGTGTTTTTATGTTAAAAAATGCATTTATTCTTTCCGTTTTACACGCTAGTCCAACTTTTAAAAAGTGGGAAAGGCATTTCTATTACAAATGTATAAATTGAAATTACATTTAGAAATATTGACAAATTCAAAATGCTATTATCTTGAAAATAAGAAGTTAAACTTAAGTTATTACTTACATGATTAAACAAATCTATCCTTTTATAGATAATAATATTTGCATGAGAATTTTTGGAATAAATTAATGTTAATATGTTTTTAATATTTTTTCTAAATATTTTTCTTCTCATTCGAATAAAGCTTTTGATTACCTAATAATTCTACAGTTAGTTTTTTAAAATCACAATAATAAGGAATTATAATAAATATCAATTAATTAGAGTTTTAATAAAATTCGTTTACTAGTAAGATATTTTGTATCCTTTAAAGAAACGTTAATAATCTTTAAAAGCAATTCATGTAACAAAATAATAAAATCGAAGGCATTTTTTCCAATTAGCATTAAAAAATTTAGATTTAAAATTTTCTCTCGTGCATTATAAAAAAATATATTTTCTGATTATCATGTTGGATAAAATGTACATATTTTTCAAGTTCTTTTGAGAAAAAATTATTCATTTTAATTAAATGTTTACAAAGCACTCAAATATCTTTCGATGAAATATGAGGATGAGTTAATTAAACTTTATTGCTTAAAGACTGAATCTCAGTTTGTGAAGAAGCAAATTAAAAATGTTTTCTAATTAGTGATATTAATTCCTTAGCAAAAATTAACGCAAAAAATATTCATATTTTAAAATTTAATTCATTTTTCTTGAATAATTAATGAGAATATTTCATTCATATATATAAGAAGCGTTATTTTATTTTCAATTTATAAAATGTTTTCTATGTTATGGGGAAAATAATTTTATGCTTTCTATATTTAAACGTTTTTTATGAGTTTATTGTTGAATAGAGATACGTTCATATTATTTGAATACTTTACATATGTGCTAAATATGTCATTCTCATTAAGTAAAAAATGTGATTTACATAAGAGTAAAATAAATATTCAAAATTATTATTTGTTTTTTATCTATATATGTGTGTCCTAAATATATTTTTTAATATTTCATAATGATAATTTATTTAATAATATAATAAAATGGCTTCTTATGAAAAGAATTTTGTTAAGTTATTTTTTTATTTACTTTAACCCTTTCAGGGGCGGTGGTATATTTTTATACCACATATTTAGCACTCTAAAAATCTCTGGAAAATACCTTTTTCTCCCACACACTTATCTTCAAATGGTAGCTTATAATGCTATTTACTTAAATTAGAGGGCACAACCATGTAGAATGAATATAAAAATTATTGTTCTAAATCTAATGAAAGCTCATAATATTTGATTGTTTTATTCCTTATAGAAATGTTTCTGAAATGAATTGAAAATTTTAATTTCATCAGCAAACAAATCTACATGTTTGAAACTTTATATGGAAACCAAAAATTACATAAAAAAAATATATAAAATATTTATTTCATACTTCAAAGTAAGTGGTATATTATTTATACCGGCGCCCACACAGAGGGTGAGAGAGCAACAGATGGCAGCACTAAAATTTTCGTATCAGACTGATATGTGACGGTTCACTTTGTTATAATGAAAGATAGCGGTCGTAAATATGTTATAGACGGCCAGTGAGGTAAAAATTAGATTTATTCTCCTAAGAAAAAAAAATTAAAATTGGAAAAAAATGTTCAATGCAAAGTTTGACACGTCTGTTCATCACAAATTTAGGAGTGTATTTTTCGAATCCGAACAATTACCGCGGACGGCTGGTTTTTGAACACTTGCGAAAGACATACATCCAACAGCACTTTATTTTTTTATCTAGTATTCCTTGAATTGATGTTTTCCTTTTTCTCGTGACTGTTTCAGATCTCGTACAATAGTGTCCATTATTATTTCAGAAAGAATCTAATTTTATTTATAGAGTTATAAGCAAGTTTTAAATATTATTTTAAGTATATAAAATTGCATGATATATTTTTAAAAGAATGCCTAGACGGGGACTTTCTATTGAGAAAGCACTTTCTTTGTATAACGAGTTCCTTTCTTCGTAAGCCCTAGGTAGCCGAGTCAAAGAGCCTAAAGCATGCTGATCAGATAGCTGTAAGGTGCATCCTGAGAAGGTGTGCTTTGTGTAGCTCAGTAAAAAGTAAAAAAGAAAGAGATCGATATGTAAGAACTGCAGTGTAAAATTATGCATGAAATCAAAAACAGAAAGCTGTTTTAAAACATATCATAGTGTGTGAATGTGTATTATTTTTCAATAAATTTATTCTATAACCTCTTTTTATTATAAGTTTCTGCTATAAATATAATATAAATGTTAAATTTACTTATTTAAAAAAAATCATTACCATGTGGAAATATATTTCCGGGTAAGGTATAATTTTTATATATTGTATTATTTTTCATATGATTCTAATTTTTCTACTGTATTGTTTTGTCATATAGTTCTTATATTTTTATGTACATTATTTGTATATGGTTGATTATTTTTACCAAAGCTTCATATAGAAATATGTAATTGAAAATATGCCTCTCTTTGAATAAGACTGTATGTACTTCTTAAATCAATTTTTTTAAGTTATGTTTAGTATATAATATCATCATTATTATGAGATTTATTAATGTATAAAAAATTATATTTAAATTAATGCATATATTTTTGTACAAATTATTAGTCTTAGAAATAAAAAAAAAACAGTATCATAAAGCTCTAATCTTTTCAAAAGTGTATTGTAATCTTAATATTTCACAAAATAACTAAAATAATATAAATTTTTATGAAAATATTTATTATTTCTTTAAAGCATTACGATAGAGCGAGGGTACAGTAAATTGTCCTAGAGGGGCGGTGGTATATTATTTATACAGAGTCTTAAAAATCAGTAAGTAAATAAAAATTAATTTTACCACTCGATATTGTGTTCTTTTAACATTATTATTCCATATCAAGTGAATTTTATCAATTTTTTTTTTTTTTTTTTTATATACCACCCCTCAAAGGGTTTTAATTATCATTATTTTCATTCACGATTCAGTCATTTTTTCTTTTATGTTTGTATGAATTTATCATTTAAATTAATTTCTATCATTTATATACTTATTATTTTTTTGAGTTTTCAATAAATATTTCTTAACGAATTTTCTTATAATCTTTCACGAATGAATGATTTGGCTGAATTACTTTGTAAAAATCCATTCAATAATTTTCAATTGAAAGTGTATTGAGAAAGATATCCATATTTCCATATTTGCAATGATATACATCTATAAATATTAAAAGAAAAAAAGGAAGTTACATAATTATGAAATTATACTTAAAAATCACTTAATTAGTTTTTTCCTTCCTTGAGAATCAATTTTATTTTTCCTAAATAGGAATGGGAATTTTAAAGCTTGGAATTAGTGCTTCAATCTACAATAGTTCTCCTAACTCTTACTTCTTTAGGATTATGACCAAGTCGGTTTCGAAAGCATTAATATAGTTTTCGCCAGGAAACCCCAATATAAACCACTATTTTTGAATGAAAACGATTAAAAAAGTATTTAATGTCTTTATTCACATTCTAAACCAGTGGAAACATCATAAATATTTGATGAAGCATTTCGCCATTTTCATGACTGCAAAATACAACATTTTACTATACAGTACACTATATCCTCATAGCTATAATATGATACAAATGTAAATGAGATAGAAACAGGAAACACTGTACAGAAATTAAAAGTGGCAGTTACGATATGCACTGGGAGAAAATACGAGTATCCCTGTGTCGCGACAAGGCGTTCAAGGTCAACAAACACCCGAATAAGCAAGACAAATTTACCAGTGATCGGTTTGATCGGCGCTCGATTGCAGAATGGGCGAATGCCGATGCATTGAATGTCAGATTAAAGATCGTACAATGCGTTACATTGAACTAGCTTAAAGTAAAGTATGTTTTTCAGGTAATATTTTGGTAATTTTTGGCGACAGTAAGAATAGGCTTCCAACCTTTAAAATAGTTACTAAAAAAGTCAATATCATACTGATTGCAAAACAAAAAAAAAAAAAAAAAAATGAATTCCAGAATAGAATTATTAGCGAACAAAAAAAAATCTCCAAGTTTGGTGAGGATCTTATATTATTGCAATCATATAGCACTAATACAGGTATTTTTATTTTAAAGTTGACACTTTGCTGTCTGCGGAACAACTATTGTGTGAAAAAGAAAGTCTTACGTATAAGAAGAAAATATTCCTGGAAGTAAGAGAACTGAGATAAGGGAAAGCCTCGGCGAGAAATTGGATTGCCGACATTCCTTGATGACTCTAGGCATGATGTCCACGGCTATAACACTCTTTTTATTTTTCATCCAATTTTTGCGAACCTTCAAGTACTTGAAAGCTATATGTATATCCAACGTCATGTATTTGCTGTCAGGTTTCGTTTGAATTGTGAGAATAGAAGAGAATTTTCTTTACAATTTACGAATTTCATCACTTCCTAAAAAAGCAAGAGCATTTGGGGCTCTCTTCAACAACAAATACAAAATTCAAAACACTTTAATAACTACCCTGATTAGTAATCCGTTTCGCCTCGCTGTTCACTGCTATGCAAAACATGGATGCATGGATTTCTTCTTCGACACAAAGGCCTGGAGTCCAAATCGCACCTGACGTTGAAAGCCCTTTCTGCCTGACTTCAGGTTTGAATATACACCAACAGTGAAGTGAGATAGCTTTTTGTCGCCAAAGTCGTGACCCGGATGTTATGTCTAATAGAAGCACAGCTTAGAACTCCTGGTTGCATGTATCTCTCTCCCCGAAAGAAATATGCATCTGTATGAGTAAGTATGATACCTACCCGTAACTCACGACTGGTGATATGCCATCTATAGTACATTTATCAAACATTTACCCCATCTTAATTACAGACTGGTGATGAACTGTTCTAAACTTATTGAAACTGTTTTAACTAATGTCAAATGGAAACTGTCCAAAACAGATTAAAATTGTGTCTAACTGTGATACCTGCAATTGATATAAATACTTATTACAGCTGGGAGTGTATGTATATCAATTGCAGCAATATCTAGAAAATAAACTTTTATTAAAAATTCTGAAAGTTAATTCCTTACCATTACGATACTTCAGAAGGAGGAGGAGGAGGATGCCAAATTCTTAAACTATAATAGATGTTAAAATGCCTTAATAATCCTCCCTAGAGGAGATCCCTTTTGGCCTAGGTGCTAATAGCATTGAAAAATAGTACCAGTCGAGTTTTCTTTGGACCCATATATTAAGAGTTCTAATTACGGCACTCAAGGTCATTCGACTTCCTTCTCCATCAAGGAGTAGAAAAATATCCCACAATGTGGTTCGATAACATCTTACCGCCAAAGCACCTTCAGGGATATCAAATCCGGACAACAAGATTGAAGCTGCTGTTAAAGTCTGGTGTCGTCACTCGTTGGTGACTCTCGACACCCGTTGTTAGAAGGAAAGCAATGAGAAGTGTGATGAGGAAGTGTGAATAATGCATTACCTAGAGAAGATATGTTTAGCTTTCAAATTCAAGAAGAATTTTGAAATTCGATTCACACATAAAAATGAAATTCGATTCACACATAAAAAAAGCGTGGTAATTATAGAGACATCACTTTTTAACTAAGCCTCAATAAATTACAAAGTGCAAAATTACTTTTTTTTTGGGGGGGGGAGGGAGGTTTTTAAAATGATTTCACAAAACTTTTTTCCTCTATATTTTTGCAAATAATGACATATCCCCTGACCCTGAATTTTAAGCTCTTATTATAATGCATGGGTGTATTCAAAAAGACATATGAGATAATAACATAGGATAATCTCTCCATACAGAAGTAAACTCTAAATAAGTTTTATTACAATCATGCCAAAACAATTTTTAATTAATAGATAAATCAAACGAAATAATCAAAAATTTTGAAAAAGAAGTTTAAGGTTTTTGTGTGCACTATCTGAAACAATTTAAACTAGCATTGAACAGCATACGTTCTTAATGGTTTACTAAGTATTTTTAATATTTTGTTCTTCCAATTGCAACCGCCACACTCGCTTTCATACAGAATTTGGCCTAAATATAAATGCAAATGTGGAGCTTCACGTTCTTTCTTGTCAAATTCTCATGCGTGTCAAGGAATAATTTAAGCCCCTTTCCTTTTATTTCGAATTCAAAGAAAGTATTATTTCCGGTCTAAAAGATCGGAGAAAAATTTCGACTTTCGAATATTTATTCAATTTATACTTACTAAAAGCGCGTTGAATTAAATGTGGTTCCTTACAAACTATAAAGAAAGTCTAAAATAAAAAATATTTATCAATGACATATAATTCAAAAATCCATAAAATCCAAGCAAAAATACCAGCAATAAAAATAAAAGCAAAATAAAGAAAAAGTGCATTTGTTTTATTCAATGTTCATTAACCTTGCACTAATGTCAACGGAGTATGTAATTTTGAACCATGAACAACTGACTATGTCAACACTTGAATGGACACCTCTCTCTCCAAAATTCCTCACCATGCCAACGGAAGGACTTAGAACATTGACAGATTTAACAAGCAGCAGTTCTGTTTTTTTCGTGAGTCTCAAGTTGCATCAGGACTGGAACCCACAACACAATGGAAACAGCATCAGCCTCAAGATCGAGATCACTACCACAAATCGTGTCTAAAAGCAGGATCTATCGAAACAATGACTCAAATGAACTGCGCTACTGCATTTAATTACAAATGATTCACACACACAATTTATTTCAGTTCAATCGATAGAATGGTGACAGGACTCAAAACCTTGTGAAGAAGAATCACCATGATGCATCGTATTGTTTTTTAAAAATAACTTTTAGATAATTCTTGTCTTATCCTATGTAATAGAACATCAGTTTCAATCTATGAAATTTTCAAAATCTGTCTATTTTAATAATCCGATAATTTTTTGCGCACTTTTTATAAATTTGTAACATGAGAATTTTAGCTCTTCTAAAATTTATTAATTGAATAATAATAATAATAATTTAAAGAATGGTATTTCTTGAAATACTTTATCATAACTATATTAGTTTAAACAGTTATTCGACGCTTAAATTAGGACAAATATCTATTTTCGTAAGGTTCCAAAAGATCATCTAATCTAAATGACAAAATAGAATCTTAAAAAAAAAAATGAAATTTGTTTTCCTTAAGAGTTGTTTATAAACTTCCGTATTATGTATTAATAAATGTATCTGTACTATAATGAGTGTAAATTAATAATATTAATCTCTGAATTAATATGTGACAATTGTTGTCGCTTATTATAAAGTATCCAAAATAGGTCCAGTACGATAATCACCTGACTTTGATATGCTTGTACATTGAGATATCTGCATGCTAATACATTTGTATATACAAATAAATCTCATTAGTAAATAAAAACAACTATCTACGAGCAGTGAAAAATAACCAGCTGCATTTATATTTGAAAGTATGAACATACCTTCAAGTACAGCTTATATAATATTTGTTGCATTAAAAATTGCAAAAAAAAACCCTGCAGAAATCTTATAAACATAAGAGTATATACACGAAACTAAGAATAATTTCAAATAGTAGATCTGATAAAAAAGTGTTAATGTGAATTTTTTGATTTATATTTAATTCCCCTTGAGCTCACTAAATAAAAATATTTCCTGCGCAGGAAATATGTTCATTTCCTAATTTGGTAAATAATATGTATAAAATAGATTTTGAGAAAGGAGTACCGTAATATCCTAAAAAAGCTCACATTTTGTGATGAGCGAAAATAAATATTTTATACGAAAATACGGGTATTTTTTTCTATGGGGGTGACACTTTTGTGTGAATAACTTTTTAAATTTAATTTTCTATCTATATATATCTATGGAATCAGATAAGAAACCTCTACTTCAACATGAGAATAAAAAAAGTGTCAAATTTAAAGTATGTCAGCACCCTTTCCTAGAATAGTGAAACGAGGTCTTCCTGTATGAAAGAAACATCCTTGCATAAAGTTTTATGACATTTTGAAGAATTTAACTTTTTATTAATATTAGGTAGTGTAAAATTCGAAAAATATATAAAAAACATTAGTTGGAAGTAACAAATTTTAAAAGCAAGCAATTTCTCAAAATTAAATGCTACTACTATGTACTTCAAATTTTTTAAATGTTATATATCAAAGAAATATTAACTTGAAACATTATTGAAACAAATCAGGAAAAAAATAACCATCTGCTAATGAATAGCTATTATTGAAATGATTTTTTTCTTCCATTGTTAAAAATTAATTTTTCGCAGCTGTTTAAAATACGTTTAGTGATTTTTTTTTTCATATGTAATAATCAGAATAATATATTTTGATATAATTAATACATACATTAAAAGTGTTTGTTAATGAAATTTTTAAAACAATATTTACTTTTTTATACAGTGCTTTTTTTCCAGAAAATAACAAGATCAGGCATAAAAAAGTAGTATACTCAGCCAATAAAACAAAAGGGCACTGATTATTCTTGCGAATTATTGGAAAAATATGTATTACTGAATGTAATATATTACTACTTAATTAAGCTACTTTAGAATTTCATTTATATTTTCATGCTTTTAAAAGCCAAATTTACGTTTCTATGCTGTTGAAATTGATAATTTGAGTCTCACTTTGAAGGAGGTACATTAATTTAAATTATGGGATCGATAACTTTTATAACAATTCGAAACTATAAACACATTAAATCGTTCTTTCTAATCAAGTATTCGGAGGCTGAATCCTGATCTAGCAATAAAATTTATTGCAACACTTCCTTAAATGTTTCAATATTCGGAAATCGTCTTTTCTCGTGCATTTTTCGGTAAATTAACGTTTCATTTGTGTCGTTCATTTTATTATATTTCACACATTCATATAGTATTTTTTATTATGTTTCATTAATATAATTTTAATTAATTGTTTTATTATTTTAGTATTATTCTTTTATGTTTCGTAAATACAGTATTATTTTATTACATTACTCTTATATAGTTTTGTACTATTAAGTTTCGTTAATTTAGTTTTATTTTACTGTTTAATTGTTGTAATTTCGTTTTATCATGTTTCATTAATATGGCCTTCTTTTATTATGTTTCAGCAATATATTTCGTTTTTTATGTTCCAGAAATATATTTTATTTTTTTATGTTTCATTAATATAGTTTTGTAACAATATAAAACATCTAATTTGTAATAATAAATAACTTTGAGAATGTTCTCATTGAAAATATTTGGATAGAAGATTTGTATCAAAACTAATATAATTTGTTTTTATAATTGACAAAGTATGAATTGCATCTAAAATAACTAGTAAGCAACAATTAAACTCTGAATAATTATTTTTTTTCTTTTCTTTTTTGATTTACTGTCTAATTGCTCGATATATGTATGCATTGTTAAAAAATCATTAATGAGTTGAATTTGTCTTGTGGAAAACATTCCTTTTGTTAATATTTCACCGATGTAAATATATTTTCTCATTTATTAGAACAAAAAAATAATAATAATAGTCTAGCACAAAATAATTGAAATGGTGTATCATTAATGATTTACACCCAATTAAGAGATTGCCACCGGGTTCAATTAAGTATCACACTAATTAATCTAATATGAGATATACATTAAGTAAAAAAAAATATTAGACTGAATTCCAAGAGTATAAGATAAAAAGCTTTTAATGAAACATATTATCATTTTCAAGATATCGTTTGCTAGGTTACAATGTTTTGAAAATTTGAGTTACGTTAATTAAAGTGTGAAAAGAAATAGGAATATTATTCAAATTTTTTTAAACATTGAAACATTATTTTTATATCAATGGCAGCAAGATCGTATTAAAATTTGGCATAAATTACGTATTTTGGTTCATGCATGTTCTTTATTAGCTTAAATTTTTAAAGTTTAAAATTAACTATTTTTATAAAAAATTATAATCATTTCTTTATTAAAAGAGATCTAAATCATATATAAAAAGTTAGAAATTTTTTTTATATTTAATTTCTTAATATAAGTCACATATATGCTTCTCTAAGAAATTAATTATTTCCAAATCCTTCATCAATGAAGCATTTTTACTTTTTTATAAAAAAAAAAATCTATAGCACTTAATTCCTATTAAATATGGGCAAAAGAACTTGCTTCTCATAAATTCTTTTCTTCCTCCTACCTTTTTACAATTTAAAAACATTTATTTAATAAGAATTAGTAAATTTTCTGTCAATTACTTGCATCATAAAATAGGGTGAAACATAACCAGAGATATAGAATTCGAAAAAAGAAAATACTGTATTTTTCGGATTCTAAGATGCCCTTCAAATGAAAGATATAGAGTATTATGGAAATTTTTTTTTTTTTTTATTTAGCATACTAAATTTATAAATTCCTCTATAAAAAGGATAGTGTAAGAAGATTCTGTTCTCAATTCGGGATTACTCAACATGATTACATAAATTTACATACTGTGTGGGTAATTTATTAATATAGTGATCAGTAATTAACTTACCCTAACAGCCTTTAATCAGTATAAACATTTGCATTTTAATGCTACCCATGTACAACAAAATAACCGAAAGACCAGCGATAGGTTGCATATTTCTTTTTAATTGGGGATTGACTCACATTTGATTGGTTCTCCTCTGTAAGCTTGTTCCTATGTGGGATTGATAAATAAGAGTTGCGCACAATTTTCAAGATAATTCACTCCCTTTCCTCTGGAATAGCGGTCTCGAGTTGGGTGCGTGGGAAAAAAGCGATTACGGCCTTTGTTCTCTAAAAATTCCCACATCGGTCCAATGATGTTGAGCTCAGGGGGATGAGGGCAATACATGAGAAGTTCTGTTCCATTATTATATCCATCTAACATTTTGCTAGAACACAGCAAGATGGGTGAACAGGCCCGTTGTGAACATGGCACACATGATATCCTCTTCCAGAAAAGACTACAGAAACCTAGAGTGGAAATGGTCTGCAAGAATATTTGTATAATGGTCGGCTACGACCCTCTTCCTCAAAGTTATGTGTCTTTAATGCACGCCAATATCTCGAACTTCCCTTTTCATTTCTGGCAGAAAACAGACTGTAAACGCAAAATACTTTTGTAAGCTTTCCCTAGACGCCACACGTCCGTTGGCCATAAATATTGTAAATAAAGACTCGGCAGACCAGATTATCTGTTTCTATTACTGAAGTCTCTAGTTTTGGTGATCTCAGCGCCATTAGCGTCTCTTCATATCATGTCGCATCGACATTAACGTTTTAAAAACGGCCACTTTTCCATTTATGTTCGCAACATGCAGTTTTGTTGAATATAGGACTCTTGATACGAGTGTTCATATCGGAGATTATGTGCGGTATTGTAGTGTCACGTTTACGGGGCTTAACTTTTTCAACACACTTTCTTTCTGATTGAGTTCGTCTTTCGCCCATTCTTCTGCTTTGCAGAAAACACCTTTCTCAAGTTTGTGCTGGCTATCATAACTCTTAACACGATTATCCTTGAAACACATCTATCATGGTAACCTAGAGGTAATGGTAACGAATTCCCAACTGACGTTGACTTCGTCAAGTCGTGGGTTCGAAACCTAATACCACTAAGGACCCGCTATGTAGCGGGGCTGATGCATGTAGATTTTCCAACTTCTTCCTTTTAGTGGTGAGTAAGTTTGGAGAAGGAGATGTAAGCTCCAGTGTCGTCGTGGTCACTTAAAAGAGGATGAAAATTGAGATGTCCGTTGCCCATTGTTCTCGTGTTTCGTCTCATTGCGACGTTATTTAACAGTCATTATTACATCACAATGTACACTCATGGACAAAAAATTAGCGCATCAAGAAGGAGTCGTCAAAATGAAACAAAATATTACTTACGTAATGACTACTTTGATATAAGTAAATTATTAGAAAATCAAAGTAAAGAATCATTTATTTCAGAGAAAAGGACAAAAGAACGGAGGATTTAAAACCCTGTTGAACCCCCTGTAGCGCAAATGCACGATGTGATACGATTGGGCATTGAGGCATACAAGTTCTGTATGATGTCTTCAGATATTTCGTTCCTTATTTGCTGTAACCTTGCCTCTAATTCGTTCAAACTCATGGGAAGCGCAACTCGTCGTCCCAAATGATCCCAGATATGCTCGATTGGAGAGAAATCTGGGGATTGTGCAGGCCAAGGGTAGTAACAGTGTGGAGACAGCCTTGTGCCACCCTTGAGGCCGAGCATTGTCTTGTTGAAAAATGGCTCCTGAGAGCCATTGCTTGAATGGAAACACATGTGTTGCAGGATGTCATGGACATACCGCTGGGCTGTCATGGTGCCACGGATCAATACTAGGGGTGACCGTGTATTGTAGACAAT
This sequence comes from Nephila pilipes, assembly GCA_019974015.1. Taxonomy (NCBI): domain Eukaryota; kingdom Metazoa; phylum Arthropoda; class Arachnida; order Araneae; family Nephilidae; genus Nephila; species Nephila pilipes. Next base: position 150,685 of record BMAW01090749.1, read on the forward strand.
GGTACCCCATACCATCACACCAGCTGTGGGAGCGATGTGTCGCTGTAAAGCAAAGGCAAGATTGAGGCGTTCATCACGGGGTCTACACACACGAACACGATTGTCGTCACTGCTGAGATTGAATCTGGATTCGTCGCTAAAGACGACCTGGTTCCATTCCGCAGCAGTCCAGCTTCATTGTGCGCGGCTTCACTCCAAACGGATGGGCGTCAAGGGAAGCACACGTAATGGGCGCCGCGATCTCAAATGTCCTTCAGCCAGGCTCTTTCGTATGAGTCGAGAAGACACAGAGGGCCCTAGTGAAGGTGCTACCTGTGCCTGGACGGCGGCTGATGAAGCAGTTGGCTGTACGCGAGCATTTCTTAAGATGTGGAGGTCTTCTCGTTGATTGGTCTGTCCATGGCGTCCTGAGCCTGGTCTTCGTGTAAATGATATCTCTCGGATCCACTGGTCCCAACACCTCCTCACAACGTAATCAGAGCGGCATAATTGACGAGCTACTCTCCTAGCTGACCATCCAACTTCCATCATACCGATGATTCTCTCCCTCTCAAACTGTGACAGCTGCTCATATTGTCTTCGAAAACGGCGTAATTGCATGCATACATCAGCTTTTAATTTGTAAAAGATTCAGCACACTCAAACAAGATTTGGTTATCTGTTTTATACTCCACGGAGAACGACGTTGGATGCCCTCTACCGGCTATACGTAATGCGCAATCACGCTATATTTCTAATCATTTGCATATCTCCAACGTATACCTTCATGCCAAGTCTCATTACGATCCCGCAATTATTTCTTGGTGCGCTAATTTTTTTGTCCATGAGTATATTTACAAAAATTCATCTTTATATTATGTAACATATTTATATTAAATGAATGTAACCTAGTAGAATATTTTCGTTAAAATGTTCATCTTAAATGTAAAATTTTGAATAATCTCATGGAAATGTATCATTAGAATTTTTTTTTCTCATTATTATAAACACTCTTTAAATTACAATAATCGGGCACCCTACCATGCTAGACTAACGACTTTGCCAATTTATCCAGTATCCATATATTTATAACAGGGATACCATAGATAAATCACTCGAGATAATATATTTTAACCATTCAAACTTGAACTCGTAATAAATGTGTTAACTCACATTCTGAATCGATGTAGGCGACATAAATATCTAGCAAAGTACTTCATTAATATATAAACTGCAGAAGTAAATTTAATTTTGGGCATTAATGTAATTGAATATTCTTGTAATAATAAACGTACACATAAAAAAATGAAAAAAAAAATATTACAATAAATTGATAATTAAAACAAGTTACGATGAGCTATTATTATTATGTTATTTAATCAATTTATATTAACTTACATTTTTTGCTACATAACGAAAGTCACAAGTTTACTTTTATTAGATCTACTAACACTTAAAGACCGCGTGCAGAGATTCAAGAACAATTTGGGACACTGTACTACTGGCGAGTTTCTCTATACTATCCTCAGTAAATTTTCCGTAATTTTAATTGCATACAAATACAGCTTCTTGCCAACCAATATAGAAGGTGATTTGAATAATATGTGTAGTAAATTGAATTACAGATAGTGATACATAAGCAAAATAAAATTGAAAGGAAAAATAAAAGTGTAAAGGAAACACAAAGAGAGAGATTGTTGTAGAATTGAATCAATGTATTTGATTGTCTCGTGAACAATACACGAAAGCCAAATAAAGAGACATGGATAATTTAAATTAAAGACTTGTATTCAACAAACTAATTTTAGTAAAATTAAAGTATAAATTTACTTTAAATTAATGTAAACGCAATGAAACGAAAAGTTTTAAGATGCAAAATGTAGCAACAGGAATCGAGCAAAAACACATTTTCAATTTATTGCTCAGCGAGAGATATGTATATATACTCTTTGAGGATTTGCTTCACTGAAGTTCGTGCTCCTTTGCTTTAGCCCTCGAAAACAAATGCAGGCTCGAAGGTGGTGTTCATCTGTCGACGATTGTTCATCGTAGCCTGTGAAACGAAATTTAATAAGATGCAGCAAGTGAATGGATGTAGATATATAGCACAAAAGTTGAATCCGGCACTTATGCCAATGCCAGAAAACGAGCAGTGCTGCAAAATCGATAGTATCTTGAAATAACTTATGATTAGAATAATAGGAATATAATCTGCTATAATCTAGAAAAGCGTGAAATAGAATGAATGATTTGATAAATTGGGACTTTATTTTTTGAACGTAAACTTGGATAAGCTACGTTGAAAGAGATTCGCAAGAGTTAGAGTTCTTGCATATTTTTTTGATAGATTGTACAGTGTGTTGACCTTCTCTAAAGTATATTTAATTGGAGTTTTGAACTTATTGACTATTTAATTAAACCAATTGGTTGTACAGTTAAATAATAAAAGAAATGCGTCACTAGACGGCTGTAAATTGAATTAAAAAAATAAATTTCAGCACGCAATGAATTGGGAAATA
>BMAW01090753.1:0-10778 GCA_019974015.1 Nephila pilipes
ATGAAGAACATTCCATCATGTTTTTAAGTAAAAAGTTTTCTGCAGCTGAACAAAAGTACAGAACAACAAAAAGAGAGTGCGCTTCCATTGTGTTTGCCTTACAAAAGTTAAGATGTTATCTTGACAATTATTAAAAGTTTGCGATTCAAATGGACCATAATCTATTAGTCTGGTTAGATAAAAATGTCGGAACTAACTCTAGAATTTTGAGATGGGCTTTAATTTTACAATCATTTAACTATGAGATAGTGTATAGAAAAGAGAAAGAACATCGGAATGCCGATAGTTTAAGTCGAATCCCTTAAACTTAAGGTATTTGCATTTTTGTATAACATTTAATTTTCATTTATTTTGTAATTGCATTTATTTTTTTTTTTTTTTAATTTCTATTTCAGTGTCAATCATTACTATCAGTCTAACCTTCCTTTATTATTTTTTCTTCGTAAAATTTATTTGCGATAACCTTGTAAAGGCACTATTTGGGTTAGAACTCGTACGGATATCAGACAAATATTTCCGGAATCCAAAACCATTTATGTTTAACATTTATATTAATTATACCTTTTGTTGAGTTTCTTTTTAGGTAATAAGTGAAAATCCTTTCCCTTCACATTCGGAAAAAGTTTTCTTCCAGGTGGCAAGGAATATAAGTGTTTTAAGACTTCCATCAACTAATTAACGAAACCTAGGATAGATGGCAGCACATGCCACCTCTCGATACTGCTGTGATGTGGTCGTAACCGGTAATGACTGGTAGAAACGAGTTTCCAAAAATTGACACCAATCTTGTCCTTTGGGACCGAAAAAGAACTTTGAGTGTGGCAGAGAGGCAGTAGAACTGTGGAATTATTTTTCGAAGCTCTTGTGTTAAGCATGTGCGTGTTACAGTAGTGAAATATTTACCTTAACTATTCTAAATGTTTTATGTGTTCTGTAATATCCGTCTTCTCGTGCTGTTCTGTGAAGTCGTGAGGTAATAAATTAAAATTTAAAGAATCAAGCTCATTTTTTTCGAATTGAACCCGTCACAGGGGCTAGGGCTTTTGGTAGCAGATGCTCTCAACTATACGTTTCATTCGGTCGCTTTTTATTTGTAGCGATGGTCTGGACGAAAAAAAGGATTTATCTGATACTGAGATTTGCAAACTAATGAATGAATCTGACAGTGATGTAAACGAAAATAATCCAAATCTGTACATAGACATTAAAATAAAAAAAGGACGAAGAAGCTGTGCCCTTTGCTTAAAATATTTGTGTGAAGCTTCAAAATATGTGTGTAAGACATATCACGTTGGACTATGCATTGAATTTTTTTTATACATATACCATACAGCAAAATAAGATTTATCTTTTATATCTATATATTCCATATAATGGTACATCCTTACACCATGAAATTTATGTAACATATGTAAATATATTATGTATTTTCTTAAAAGTATGATTTTTTATGTAATTTTATGTATAAAACATTCAATTTTCGATTAAATATTTTTTTCTTTCGTATATATTAAGTTTAATGCATTTTAAACAATATATGTTAATACCAAAATATTTTAATGAATAGCCGATTTTTGAGGAATTTTTTTCGCAAATTAGGCTTAATATCCAAAATCGTCTGGACACTGCTTGACACTCCGCGTTAAGAAGCCGCGGGCCCAGAGAAGCACTTCTTTTTTCTCCCTCAGTTAGCGAAAGGGTTAAAATCTTATACTGTCTGAGTTGTGAAATTCATTTAAGTATGACTTCTATTAATGAGAACTTTAACTTTTAAGTGACCTTTTCTCGGCGTATGTTTGTGTGTTCAAGTTTTCGTGTGTGCGTGATTGTGTACGACAAGAAGATTCAACAAAATATGCTGAAATGTATCTCTTTTTTTATAAATAGCAAAGTATGAAAAAACAAATCAGCAAATGTTAAAATTTAAAAGGAATATGTTTTCATTGTTTAGTATAAGCTAATAGGGGTGATTGTATATGCATAGTATTAAAATATATTTGAGAAAATATTATTTAAAATGTAACAAAACAAGAAAAGGAGAGTCAGAATAGCTTTCTAAGAAAATTGTGATATGCATTTTTGTTTTACAATCTGATTTTAAATACAGCTGCATACGTAAGAATATCTTGAAATTGATTATAATTTTTCTATGTCTGCAATAAAATTTAGATGTATGTAAATTTTAAAATATATCATGTTACGTTGTTGATACATTTAAATAGGCTTAAAGGCAATTTATTCATATATGAACTTAAGCACTCGAGGATACATTTCGAATACATATACTTCATAAATAAATTTTGAATTAATAAACTACTTTCAGCTATTTTTATCAGTAAATTTAAATACAGAAAATTAATCAATTAAACATAACATTATTTCATTTCATGTAACTTTATTCTTATTCGTAATGAGTGAATAAATATAAATAATTATTTTTTTTAAAAATTTTTAGATTAAAGTTTCAATTAACATTTTGAATATCTGCAGATTCACTACTTACAATTGTGTATGAAAATTAACAGTTTTTTAAATTGCCCTTAGGTAATATTTCGTTCATTTTAATGCTCTCGTTGAAATAAAGTTCTTCGTTCAGTAAGTATTTTATTTTATTCATGGAATTTAGTTCTGTTTTCATACATATATAAAACATGTTTGTAATATGATTCTCCCTCGTATTTGTCTTCAACTAACCTCCTGGTACTTTTTATGACGTTATGTAAAACCTCTACTTGTGAATGAATATTAACATATGTAAATGGGTATTCTATGTTGAAGTTTAGTGATTAAGGTGATATGATAACGAGAGAAAGAGGATTCATAAACAGCAAAATTGGTACACAAACGCTAATTTAGAAAGTTATAGGTCTTAAAAGAAAACTGTGGAAGGAGGTAGGTAAAAGTTTTATATCTCGATTTATGTTTCATAATATTAGAATGTATATTTGATATTTAATTGTTGTTTTTGCAAATTTAGCTAAAAAAAGATTTTAATTAATTTTGTTTGTTTTTTTAAATTTTAATTACAATTTTTGGAACTGGGACTTTTGTTTTAATTTAGATTTTATGCCGAGGAAAGTAGATGGATCAATAGTTCTAATAAATGTACGTATTTTCAAAGCCAAAAACAGTTCTTTAAATCAGTTTATTTCTTTTTTGACTTAAATGCCTTCTTTATAATTTAACTTCATTTAATTTTGACACAGCTATCCTATATATAATATTTATTTCTGCTTTGCATATTCAATCTATATCAACATTATATGCCGAATAAGAGCTTAATCTTATAAATATCTTCTTTTTTTTTTTAAAAAAAAAAAAAAAAAAAAAAGGGGGGGCTCACTTGTCTTAAGCAATTTCTTCAAACCCAAATGTGTTCCGATTGTAAATAATATTGTCGTTAATTTTTAATCATTCGTACTTAGATTGTAAATTTAAAGACTTCATGCACAATTCTCTTCTTCAACTTAATTTTTACCCCATTTTTGTTACAATGTAATGAAAACATTATTATTTTATTTCATAATTACTAGATTGTTAGCAAAGATTATTAATTACTGAATAATTAAGGCAAAATATGTGGCAAAATAAAGGACTCGCAATGCATTGTAAAATTGTGAAAATAAAAATTAGTCACGGAAAACGATATAATGTGAAAACGTTGATGGTAAATCGTTAAGTAAGGAACTGTATATTTTTAATACCGTTAATTAATAACAAATATGTTTCTTACTAAACGATGCAATCTTAAATCATTATATGAGAAATTTTTAAACTAAAATTACATTTTCAGTTAGTTCATTGATAGCAGTTTAATAATATTATACATTATTAAATTAAATTTTAATTCTAAATCATGACTTAAGCCATTATTTGATGATACGTCACGAAAAAATAGATTAAATGTGTGATTAATTGGGTGGGGGGAATCTGTTTCTTATATATATAAAATAAGAAAAACCCTTAAAAATTAAACAAAGTTAAATCATTAAATGACTATTTCAAAGGAAAAAGGAATTATTGAATGTGTTCATTGATAATACTTTAATGGTATGTTGAAAAACTATTGAATAAACTCTCAAATACCTCACGTATTCTTGATACATAATTAAATAATGCACAACCAAAATTAGGAGATTAAAAACGAGATTAAATAGCAAAAATAATTTTTTCTGGATTTTTTTTTTTAAATTACAATTTTACTCTTACTCAGATCCTAATCCTCAATTATTCTAGTCCAAGCAATGAAAGCTATATTTATATTTTCCTTTTTTAGATTTCTTTTTTTTTTTTTTTTTTACTACAATATACTATAATATGTGTATCAAAGGAAATTAATACATAAGTTGAACAAATTAAATAAGAAGGAAAAAAAATTAAGTCATCATTTCCTATTGAATGGTACAAATAAATCGGATATAAAAACATATTTTAAATACAGAAACATTATTTGATTTCTTTCGTATTTTTTCAAACACTAAAGATAGTAAATTGTCTTTGATCCTTCGAGATTTCTTGCTCATCTGTTCTCCCAAACATAAAAAGCGCTTATGTAAAAAAAAAAAGTCATTTTAACTCTAATGAAATTAATAATAAAATGACGGTAAAACAATTCGCGAATTAAAGCAAACATCATTCAATAAACAAAATACTTTCTTCTGAAATACATTTTTGGTATTTTAAATTTTCGTCCGAGTTAATTTAATAAACACATAAAATTCTCTCTCTCTCTCTCTCTCTCTCTCTCTCTCTATATATATATATATATATATATATTATAATTTTGCTTTCACTACTGTTTGTAAATTGTTAAGGACTTTGCTTTTTACCGGTTATTTCTAGAGTTCATTATCGGCAATCTGGCAACATTTAAAATTGTTTTTATTGAGTTTTGTGTTGGCAACTTGGCAACTATTAAAAAGTTTCCTTCACATGGGAAGATGGTATGTTATTTTGCTGTAAGCCGATTTTGGTCGAATATTTATGCTTTCTAATAGTTTTTTTTACTTAAAAAAATTCTAGGTTTTAATTTTGAGTAAATATTTTCTAAATTAAATGTATTTCTCTTATGTAAATTTCTAAATTTGTTTTCATTTCTTTCTTTTCCTGCATGTAATATTAATACATATTGAGTGTTATACTTTTCTTTCATTTTCGCATTTTTAGCTTTTGCTTTTAAAGATTTTTGGTTGCTTTGTATATTTTTCTTTCTAATTTTATTTTTTGGATTTTAGTTTTAATTAGTATTGTTGTTCTTATGATGATTTTTACTAATATATTTTGTTGATGGGAATAGTTAGGTCTTTAATTATACAGTTGGTTATCAAAATAACAGAAACACGTTAGATTTATAAAGAATCCTTTATTAGTATGGTGTAGGACCTCCTTTAGCATGTAATACAGCTTGAATTCACCTTGGAATCGATTCATACAAGTACTGAATAGTGTTTAGAGGAATATTGTACCATTTTTCATGTAGATATTATGAAAGTTTTAAAAGAGATATCGGTGGAGGATATTGATTCCGTATCGAACATTCTAAAATAGACCATAGCGGTTCAATTATATTGAGGTCGGGTGACTGCGCGAGTCAAGGTAGATATTTGAATTCCTCCTCGTGTCCCTCATACAAAAATTGGACAAGTCCTGCTGCATTATCATCCTGGAAAATTCTTGCAGGAAACAAAGTTTTCGTCATAGGATGAACCTTGTCATCTAAAATTTTTCTATACTTCTCTCGAGTAAACCTTTATTTTAGATTTACGATTGGTCCAGCAGAAGACTATTAATGGCTGCCCAAATCATGAGAAATCCATCTCAATGCTTGAGAGTTGGTAGGAAACAATCACGATCATACGCTTATGCTGTTGTCCTCCAAACGTGCACCCGTCCTGTTGTAGGGAAAAGTGCGAAAAGCAATTCAACAGACCATATCACTTTCTTCCACTTATAAACCATTTTGTGAGTGTGAATTCACTGTAGATGACGTTTGGCACTATGACTTGTGATAAGTGGCTTGGGAATTGTTGCTCTGCCGTAAATATTCTGTTTATGAAGGTGCCTCCTAAATATAATCATTGACACTGGAGCCTCCAGATACCAAGTCTGCTCTGCGGTCACTTTTACTGCAGTTGTTCGCTTTTTAGACATTACAATCCGCTTCCCTACGTCGGTCTCCTTCATTGAGCATCTCTTTCTGTGCATTATTTTCCTTTGCCGAGCTTATCTTGTGGCGTGCTGCGTATATTCTGTCATGATTTTAGACACCGTACCGTAGAAACGTCTAGAAATTGGAACATTTCGATCACACTTGCTCCATCTTGACGGCCTCCTACAATTCAGCCTCTATACATATATTTCTGTTATATATATATTTCTATTTATAAATAAAAATGGTAGCATAGCTTAACAATTAAGAGCCCGTTACAACAATCTATATATTATTCTCCATTTTTGTCTTTTCAAAAAAAATTATAAGTGCTTTAAAATTTTCAAAATTCTTTCAAATTTCATATTTTTATTGCTTGATATTTTGTTTAATTTTACCTAATTTTTTTTATGTATATATATATATAAACATTAATAGTATAATTCAGAAAATATCACACGACAAACAATTATCAGGTTAATAATCAATTATAAAATTATTATATAGAGAGGAAGAGTATATATATATATATATATATATGCCTGACTTATTTCTGCATTACTGACATCTAAATTCTCTGAAGAACATCCGATTTTACGTTACATCTTAGCCACTGTTTATCGTCAGAAATACAAAAAAGGAGTAATTTGCTTTACGTTTTTTAATAATTAAATATTTTTATATTTAACTTACTTTCTTTATGATAAATATTTTTTTTTTTTATTTTCAATCTCTTCAATCACGATTATTGTATTGAAATTTATATTTAAGAAAGAATGATATTCCGCAGAACTAACTGAAATTATTACAATTTTCATGCTAGTAATAAACTTAATATTTAGTTATATGGTTACTCGTATCTGAAATCGCTATCGAAAAAAGTTCAAATCAAATTATGTTCGTTATATATTTGCATAACTCTGTGCCTGTATTAATTACTTACTTGTTTTTGAAGTGTCGGTACTTTGGAATTATTCAAATGCATTTAATTAAGCAAAATAATGCAGCAAAAAAAAGTTAAAATTTATCTGATTAACTACATTTTAACATTGAAGTCAAAAATTTTGTTTTTTCCTCTCAATATTCAGTTATTGCTTGTTTAATAACATCACATTCAGAAGTAATACGAACTCAATTGTCAATGAGTCTCCTAATTTTGTTTCGTGGTTAAGTGACAAAAAAGACATCTCATATAAAGTTTCTGAAATTTTGCACCTCGGGAGTGAGATGAATTAGAGCCTCGACACATTTAATCAATGTGTTTGAAGGGATATCAGAACACGAACCATTCCTTGACGAAAACAGCGCGTGTGGTGGCTAAGTTTAATGAAATACCTAAATCTCTCAATGTCATAAACAAAATTATAATTGACTACTTTAAGATGCTGAATCCGACAATAATATGCTGTAAGCAATAAGCGGGAAGTAACATTTTTATATTTTTATCTTATAAATAGATAAGCATGTAAAAATGTTACATGAAAAGACGATTTACTCTAAATTCGACTGTAAGTGTTCACATAATGTCTATACATTGCCAAGATAGAAGCGCAACGAATGATTTGAAGGGATAATATCGCTGATATAATAATTCCTCATCACTGTAAGAGAGAAATGACCTATTACTAACAATCACATCACCTTCAATACTTATATGATCGAAACACTCAGCAGTATGACTCATGTAGAACACACTGTATTTAGTGACGAATATTATTCCCCTGGGACATTATATCGAGTATTATATTGAGACATCATGACCTGCTTACTGATGTATTTCTGGATTGCTATTTAAAGGTATATCTATTGGATTACGCATGGCAATTCTGTCACTACGGTAACAGATGAAATGCCCATAAAATAAAATGTATGTAATCGATTATTTATAGATATATGTTTTCAATCTAACATGTTTTTTACAACGTTATTAAATTCTTAAAAAAATATTATATTACCTTTCATTCCTGTCCTAATATAGTTAAAATTTTACATTGATTTTAAAATAAATATTAAAATTTTTTGTAAAAAATTTGTTTTTGTATTAAAGTTTTTGTAAATTAAAAGTTTTTGTAACTTGTTGTATTAAGATGTATCTATGTATGTCTTCCCAGTTAAAAAATTTGCATACAAGCATAATTCAGATGGTAATTCAATACAAATGTACGCTCAAGCATTGACAGATTTAAGGAAGACCTAGGAGCCTAGGCCTTGCCCTTAACAACGACCATTGTAGATAAAATTTCGAACATATGTTTAATTTATGTTAATTATTGTGTTTTATTCTCAAATTCCCAGTTTAAAAATAATGAAATAAATATGAGTAAAAAAAGAAAAAAATATTAAGTTAAACTTTTTTTTAAAGACGGACTGTGAAAGATATAAAAACAATTCTTTTAAATCTAGAATAATATGTAATTTATAAAATCTTGGAGGGGTGTTAATACTACATCTGATTTCATACATAAGTTGCTACGGTACATAGTTCATTAATTACATGGAAATCTTAGTTAAGCGTTCAAGATTTTGTAAATTATATATTGTTTCACATTTAAACAGAATTATTTTCATACCTTTTAGTCCATCTCAATAACGTAAGATACCATTAATTTGTTTTTAAAGGGTCATTTAAAAATGTCTTCTAACAAAACGATTTTAAAACAGTAATACGATATTCTATGTCTATTGATATTAAAAGATCATCATAAATATTAATATAACAAATAGTTTTTTTTTTAAATTTTTAACATATGTAACTGAGCCAGCACATTTTTTATAACAGCAGTTCTATTCAATTTATCAATAATATTTTGCATTATATTTGTAATGCTTTAACAGCAAAAGTTATATAAGTTTAATATCCATAAGAAACTGTTTCAAATTTAATATTAGTTTTATTAAACTTTAGAATTAAAAAAAAAATGAGGTAAATTAACATTATTTATATTAACACCATATTTTTATATAATGATGTAAATATAATATAAATTTCTTTCTGACAGTTTCTCACTTCTCTAAAAGAATTTTGATGTTAAAGAAACTTGTTAGATAAGATATTTATTAATGTCTTGAAAATAATAATACAGTTATCTAGTATTTTATTTGCATAATCTATGATAAAATTTTCTTGGAGATTAGTGATTACTTTTTCTAAACATTTCATGTAATTTTCTGCATTATTATCCAAAACTCCTTTTATAGATCAATTTTTAATTATTCTAATTAAAAAAAATCATTAAATTCTTCAAAATCTACCATTGGAGATATAATTTAGTGCCAAATTATTAATAAGCCTGATAATATCTAATTTCTTTTGTTTCTTATCTTAAAAACTATTATTAGTAATGTTAAGTATGAAATCAGTACAATGATATATTACAACTCTTAATTTTTTTTTTTATCTTTAACTATATACTACTTGTAAAAACATGTTAATATTCTCCAATAATATACTCTTTATATACAAGTACATATATCACAACATATATATATATGTGTGTGTGTGTGTGTGTGTGTGTGTGTGTGTTTTCTAAATCTAAGTTACTACTGTAATTAAATATAGCATAACCCATTTTTTGGCTGCTGTAGCCTAGTGGTCAGGGCTTCGGATTCGTGGCCGGTGGTTTTCCTTCAGTCGAGGGTTCGATCCTTGCCCGCTAAAGACCCTCCGTGTAGCCGGGGCTGATACACCTTTAAATCTGTTGGAGCCCAAAGTCCTCCCGTTGGAGTTTTGTGGAAGTTAGGAGAAAGGGGCAACTCAGGTGTCGTCGTCCTCATCTCTTGACCATGGCTCAAAATTACGAGTTCCATCGCCAATAGCCCTCGTTTTGCTTCTAAAACGACGTTAATAAAAAAAACTAAAACTAAACTTAAAAGAATAATTTCTTTATTATTTATAAGAGCTTTATTAATTTTGAGATTTATAATAGGAAATAATTTTTTTTTATGATGAGGATTATTAATATAAATATTATCAAAGGATTAACTCATATATTTAACTGTGCAATTTTCTATTTTTCGCAGCTCAAAGTTATAATCTTCCATTTGGTATTTATGGAACAATTATTTAGTTGTATCCCTAATTAACCCTCTAAGCGTTTCACACGCTTTTTTTCGTACTGTTCGAGATATTCCGAAAGTGTTCGCGCCGTATAATCCCGTATGGCTGTGAGCGCACCGAAAGTGTCAGAGCCGTGTTTTTTCGCCATCACAGGATGTATTCGAGATCGTTTGCGCCGGGTTTTTCTGCAATTCCTTCCCCCCTTTTAAAAGTTTTACATCTTGTTAGATAATTGGGGAGGGTTGCGGACACACAATGAACTTTGACAGGAAATTTTATGGCTCACAAGGGAACCCCACTCTTGCCCTTAGGGCTAGAGAGAGTTCCATTGAGACATTCGTTCAAGAGGGGAAGGGGAAGATTTCCTTTCAAGTGTGTTTGTCGGTCAGCTTGAGTTGGGATTTTATTGGGTTTATGAGAGAAATGCGCCCCTTGACCTAGCTTTCGAGATAAACTTTTTTTATTTAAACCAATCCAAAAAATGCTTTAAAGTTCAATCATAAAATTAACTAGATTTTAATCCCATTTTTTAATTAATATTCATTTGGAATTTTAACAAATTTAGATAGAGTA
>BMAW01090757.1:1996-13287 GCA_019974015.1 Nephila pilipes
TATATATATATATATATATATATATATATATATATATATATATATATGTACAGAGAAAGAGAAAGAGTATGTTTGTGTGTGCACGTGCGACGACGACGTAAGTCGAGAAATTTTTTTATTCAAAAGCCTAGAAATACTTGATGAGTGGATTTTCTTTAAAAATTCTCGGTATCAAAATTTTCAAAGTGAAGTATTATTCTTTCATGTTATCCAGAAACTGTTTTAGATTTTTATGACTTATATGTTACATCTGTAAGATGCATTTTTCTAGTACGTGATTAAAAGATAATATTTTTATTACAAAATTTCATTTTTTTTCGCAATATTTTTGTAAATTATGTTTGTTTATGTTATTATAAATTTTGATCTATAAAATTTAATTCATCTTAAGACTTATAAATAAATTTATATCTATCCTCTAGCAACAAAGAATGCTACATTTAATCACATAAGAAAAATCCAGAGGAAAAAAAAATCCTAGTTAATAGGGGAAAAAACCTTTCTCCCTTTCTTTCTTTACTTCCATTCTCTCTCACTCGCTCTGGAAGGGAAAAAAATCTCTTCACTCCTTTTTAGTGAACAGAGATCTCGACAGCAAACACAGAAACATGTGTTGTTACTATGGCAACCATTATACATTTATGCCTCACGTGGCCACATCCTCCAGGTATCTAGTCTTTTGTTTCCCCTTTGAAACGTCCAGATGATAGCAATTGTTCGCAATGTATGCTTTGCACATGATTAATGGAGTATATCATGCTTCTGGCGAGTTGAGTAATAGGCAAAGCTATCTTATTATTCACGTTTTCAGCCCACCTAATATTACAATAATAATACGCAGTTTTGCTACCGTTTTGTTGCTTTTAAGAGAAAAATAAGATAAAATTGATCTTGTTTGACTAGTATAACTTTTGAATATTTTAGTTGCAATATTGCTGAAGGAGTAAATATTTGGAATAGCTTGCTCGTAATTATTTACACGTTGAATAAAATGAATGAGGAAATAAATTTTACCCGTAATTGTCATCAGGTTTTGGTTTACTTATAGATGTTGATGATTATATATTTATACTAATATTGATTAAAGTTGAAGATATGCATTTTGCATGCACTGCAAAAAAAATTAGCTTTATATATTTTGGAACTAATTGTAGATAGTTTAATTTCAGTTTTCGATTCTTTTCTTCATCTAAATACTCAGTGAATGTACTCTTTTTAACTCTTAGTATATTTTTAAAATTAATTTATCTTTTCTATTGTATTCCTGTTCTAGAATATTATTAAGAAATTTTTCAAAGATTAGTAATATAGTAATAATCAGTAAATTAATTTACATAATACATTAATTTATAAAGGGTCTTAGAAAAATTTGATTACTTTTATTATGTAAGAATTCTAATAATTCTCGCCACATATATTTCTTCTGTAAATATCGATGGTGTGGAAGAATTAATTATAAAATATTTTATAGATGTATTCCATAAATTTAAGGAAGACTTTTCTCTTTAGAATTTTCATAATGAATTAGAAAATATAATACTTTAGTTTTCTATTAAAATATATTAGTCTTGATTAGTTAGATTATATACTAGAACTTTCGAGACATATAGAATAAGCAATTCACTATGAAAATATTATAGGTTTGTGAGAGATATTGAACCTCTACTTTCTTTACATTGATCCTAATACTGTAATTATTTCTCTGCTTGACATTTTGAGTCAGTATCAAGTTATAAAAATATCACCTGAGCTAGTAGTTTACTTTATTAAATCCTACACCATTTTGATTTAGTGTTCCTAGGCAAAAATGAATTCAGAGAATCGTGGCACCTATAATTTCATTTGAAATATTCTACAAATTCGAATTTCAAATCCTTGACCTACCAATAACTATCAAAAGCAGAAATAAATATTAAAGCGTTTTAATAGATACATTTAATGGTTAATGTAAATATTATGTTAGTATTCATATTCTTTCTCTCTCTGATATCGCATATAATCAATGAAAATTTTTATTTCACTCTACATTAATAAATAACAAAGTATTAAAACGCTTACCAATCCAATTACAGAAAAACATTTTACACTCATAATAACAAAGTTCTGAATGTAATCTAAGTTCATGTGCTTTAGGAAAGGAATCCCAACATTTATTCTTCACGAGTAACAATAAAAGACGTGCAATATATCCAAGTGAGTCCTTCACAAATTACACGCAGTGAAAAAACGCATCTGTTTTTAATCAATATGTTAAGAGTTATCACCCGTCCTCGATACAACATGACAACTCAGACAGAAAGAAAACTGGACAATCAAGAGGCCGATTGGAGGGAGGGGTCCGGTGCCTCAATCTAATAAATTACAATGTTCGATCCAGTCTTTTGATCTCGGTACTTGAGACTGGTCCCGCAATTCATCTTCTGATGGGTAAGATGTGATTTTGTTGATGCCCAATCCGCTTCGTTCAGTGTCGTTTTCCCCGTGAATTACAAAGATCTGTTTTGTGAGTACCCAGAGCTTTTGTGCGAGAGAACATGTCTTTTTTTCCGAATCATCTTATCATTTGCTGTGTTTTTAATCTGTGGAGTGCATTATTGATTCATTTCGTGTCGTCTTTTATTCTTGTTCTGTCTGAAACTTGGAAAAGACGTCTCGCGCTTTCGTTGACTGCGCAGGAAATATTTGACATTTCTTTTCTTTTCTTTTTTGCTTGTTCTTGTAGACATTTGAAGCAGTATTTTTCTCTATGCGTGAATAATTCAGTTCTCCAACTTATAGACTTTTATAACTCAGTTGTTTAGCCACATTCGTAAATTATATCATTTAGGAAAATATTTTAATATATGTTCATAAAAACTATTTATTAGATGGCATTGAATAATTATCTAGCTCCAAAGAGTTTACTATGCTATGCTGTCTTTTGGTAACAACATGATAATATATATATGTGCGTGTGTGTGTGTGTGTGTGTGGCTCTCTCAGTACATTGTGCGTGTGTGTGTGTGCGTGCGTGCGTGCGTGCGTGTGTGTGATATTTTTTTTGTGTGTGTGTGTGTGTGTGTGTGTGTGTGTGTACATACATATAAAATCTTTAATTCTATTATAAGAGGAATAATATTTTATTGATTTAATAAAATTTTAAGAAAAATTTTGTGTTAGAATAAGTAAGAGTAAATAATTCAATATAAAACTCTTAGTTTAGTAACATGAAAGAAAAGGTCGCATCTCTTAGTTAAGACCAAAAAATATTTGAGAACAATATTAATAGTTTTTATCTAATAGTATTTAGCAGGAAAAGAATTAGATAAAATTTTAAAAAAATCTTCAATTTCTATTTCTCAAATAAAGCAGAAACAAAGAATTTTCAAATAATGTTAACATATTTTTCATCAAAGCTGCATATCACAATAAAAAATACTTATATATATAAGTTGAGTCTAATTGCAAACATTTCTACAAGTGTTACTTTGTGTCTCTCTGAAAATTTTTCTTTTTCAAATGCTATTTATTCTGCTTTATAGATGGCTTTTTCCTTCGTGAAAATCATTATACACTACATTTTTATAATATTTAATATTTCCGAGATTAATTGAGCGATTTTGATTACGAAAGGTAGAAACATCTGATCACAGAGGCAGTTGTATATATATATATATATATATATATATATATATATATATGGGAGGTGCATTTATAATAATATTCAAAAGAGTTACTAATTAAATATGTATATATGCTAACAATAAATTACATAGCTACAGAAAAATAAATTAACTGGATTTAAAATGTAAAATTAAAAATTCTGAAAAAATGCTATTAAGACCAAGATTAAACATAAGATTATTCAAACATATATATTATAATCCAATAAAAGCAAGGTAATAAAGTTAAGGACATTAAACTGAACAAAAAGAAGACTAAAAGTTCAAAAAAGAAACAGAATATTTTAAATTGCTGCAAAAGTATAATATGAAACCAATAATGAGCAAGAATACTTAAACACATGCACGCACATACAAAAAAGACAAAAGACAAAAACGATTCCAAAACGTACAAAAAGGAAATCAAGAAAAAAGAAAAATAAGGCGATAAAGTCAGAAATGGAGATAAAGCAAGTTAAAATGTTTCAGACTACTGATTGAGTAAGCGAGGATATACTAGTATTATGGTTCCAATCCATCCTGCTCAGCATATTTATTTTATGACAAAATGGTAAGAAACCAAATACGAGCAAATTTAAGTTAACAAAACTAAAAGAATTCATTAAAAATTAAATATGAATCATTTATAGGTATAACTAGATATAATCATTTTTTCATTCACAAACTTAAAATGAGTTATAGAAATCTTATCTACCTCAAATCAAAGTTCTCTACATAATTTTTAGATCCATTGAAACACAGACGTTTACGAAATTCGACCACTTAATCGACTCATTTTATTGTTTGATAGTAAGTAATGAGGAACAAAATTATAAATACAATAAATTTTACAATACACAAAAAAACTATTATACCAAGAAGACACATAATTATAAAATTCATCGAATCCAATGTACTAATTAATCGTTCTTTATAACTAAACTTAAATGTATATATTATAGAATTCTTAACACAAAATATTTTATACCTTGATAGAGTTGTCACCTATTGGGTTACGGAATTGAATGAAATATAGTTTAAATTTAAACAAATAATAATTTATAAAATAAAATCAATCTATATATATGTAAAACTTGCCGAATCATGATAGAGGAAATCAGGACATCTTTCATACTGTATGTTGGGCGAGATCTTTTATTTCTAAGAATAAAAATCTTCTTTGAAATTAATATGATTTATTTCCACTTGATTCATCTATCATGTTACATCATCTGAGAATAATGAGAGTTCCGAGTAACACTTTTTATATAGCAAGGAGCAAATCGAAATAGAATGGCCAATGGCTAGAGTCAGCTTACATATCTATCATATTGAAACTGCAGCAAAAAATAATTCAAAGTGCCGCGTATTACATAAAAAGAAGCAAAGCGAAAAGAATGATCAATAGCTAGCGTCAGCTTGTATACATGGAAAACAAGGGAGCTCTGGAATTATTTACTTAGTTTGCAATTAATAGATGATTGAGATTCTAACATCACACGCTCGATTTTACGAAGGTAAAGATTACAGTTGCAGTCAAGAAACTATCTCCCTTACCATACATATTAATATCAATTTTTATATCTATAATTTTCAACTGTATTTCTAAATATCCTGGTCATTTATATTATTATTCGTCTGAATTAAGTTTAAGTAAGAAGGATAAAAAGTTATGTCAGATTTACTTTTAGAGCGCTTATTGTAATTCAAAACAAGTAGATTATATCTATTTCTATAAATAATAAAACTTTTTTTTATTTGTATAATTTTATTGAAAAAGTGTAGGTAATTATTAATGAAACTATTGAATGCAGATCCTCCTTGTGGAATACACTTAAGTTCTAAAACTTTTATCATTACATTTTATATAAATTTCTCTTTGTACAATATCTACTAGTGAATTAAATTTTCATCAATAAACAAACTTGTAAATGTTATAATTCTTATAAATAATTACTAGCACATTTACTAGGTCCCCTGTCTCTATAGAATTAATAAGATCTAAGTCATGACCATGAACAGCAAATATACTTTTATCTCTCATATTCTTAATTACATCTTAAACTATTTTTATCGATTGCAGTCTTTTCAAATTTATTAATAATATATTATATTTATTTTTAAAGTTTTGCCTGTTTTTGTAATGTGAACTTCTTAGTTATTAATTACTATTTTAGACTTAATGGGGTCTTTGCAAGATTTTAGAGTTATATAGCTCCTGGAATGTTTAATTTTATTTATTTGTAGAACTATTTTTTATAAAGAGATGCAATTCTATTATTAATTTCTTAAGCACTAAAATTATCTTCTAAATAAGCAATATCCACTTCTAGATATTTATTAACAGTTAAATTATAGTAAAGATTGTTTGTGTGTTTTTATTATAAATATTTTTGTTAATATAAAAATATTTTTGTTAGTATATATTCTCAATAAATACTTTTACTAATAAACTATACTTAACATCAATATTATTGTTAAAACTATTAATTTCTTCATAAATATTATTCTTCATGAAATAGTTTCATTATATATATATATATATATATATATATATATATATATATATATATTTGTAATGTGTGTGTGTAATATTTTACTGGGTATCTCTGAACGAAGTTATACTTGCTGATTCAATTGAAAAAAAAATCGTAACACACAATGCTACAAAGTATTTTCTTAAGATATCACGATAAAAAAAATTTGTTAGTGAATAAGCTGATAATATTATATTTAATATATTTTCTTATAGATATACTATTCCTAATGTAAGAAACATTGTTTCTTATGATGAAATACATAAGAAAATGGTTAAAATGTATATTTTTCTTATAATAGGATATATTAAAGAAATTATTTAACTTCTTTAGTCTTACTTTTGTAAATAAAATAAATTAAAACTTAATAAATTATTTGTGTGTATGATTAAAAAATGTTAAAAGCAAATGACATGAATGTTTTTTTTTTCGTTTAACCTAGTTCAATCACTTTTTTTAAAAAAAAAACACACAGACTTTTGATCTCTCTACTGTCATAGTTACATTTTATTTTGCTGCCAGATTCGTTTCTCCATCTAAAATTTTACTCAATTTTATAAGGCAACGTTCCACAGCATAAAATGACGCTAAAGTGCTGTGCACTCATTCTTGCTTTGTAGGGGTGATAAAGTATGTAAGTTGTGTGTGTATTTTGCCTCGTAATAAACCCAAGAATAAAATCATGCATTGTGAGAGACGCAGAAGAAAAAGTAGCTCCTCGAGTTCCTTTTTACGATCTCTCATCAGAACTTCTCGAAGAAAATCATACACTTATTTCTGAATATGCTAAGTTACTTCCCTTGTTTAAACAATGTTGTGTATTTTGATGCTTGACTTTGTTACTCTGAAATATTTTGGTGATTGTTAAGTCACTTAATCTTTTGATTATTTCCATTGATGTAAATGGTCATTGTTCTTTGATAACGCTTTTTTTTCTTGTTTGTTCTGAAATTTTAGCTTAAATACTTAAATTTAGTAAACGAATGCAAGTTTTGAGAAGAATCAAATGGTAGTAATCTAAAATATTTTTTTTTATTTGATGGTACTGGTGAATCCCATAAAATCAGTTTTATAACTTAATCAGACTTCTTACTAAACAGCGACAATATTTTCCCCCCAAAAAAACTCCTTACCTATAGTGTTTGTAAGTAATCTATGAGATAAATACATGAAAGTTTTATATTTCTTGGATGCAAGGTAAGCTTATAATTCCTTATGCTTTCATTCATTGGTTGCGTATTTGCGTGAAAATAGGGTTACATTTTGAAAATAAATGGTATACTACTTAGACACTATGCAAATTACTTAGTGGTGATGACTTTAAAGTAAGTTTCATAATTTTGACAATATTTAATTAATGAAGAAACCTCTCAGTTATAGCAACACAACAGTAATGATTTTGGCAATTCATATTTTTAATTAGACAGATAAAAATTAATCTTATTTCATCAGTCATGTTATAAAAGTTATATTACAATAACGTTTCTTGGCTTTTTTCAGAAATATATGACTTTTTTTCATCTCATATGCAAATTTCTCATGATTAACAGGACGCATATTTATTAGTAAAGCTACTCAGAAATTTACCAAAACTAAATTATTACTTATAATAACAAACACTTCTAAATAAAATTGATAAATTAAATTAACATCAAAAATTTTTCATTTCAATGGGTTGATAAATTTACTAACGAATTAGAAGGGGACTGAATTTCAACAAGTCTAGGAATTAATTTTTAAAAAGTAATTATTAGTTTATTTTCTTCAATGAAACAAAGCTTAATTTGACTACATAAATTATTTTATCATACTTACAGTTGTAATTTAAGCTTTTTTTATTAAATTCTCTGACTTACGGTCTATATATACATTTGATTAAAAAAAAGAGTTTTTAAGTAATGACTTTTCAAAATTATATGAAATACTTATATGAAATCAGTAGAACATACTTTATCTTAACAAGAATTTTTTTTGTTAAATTAAGGTAATATATTTAACAAAAAAATTTAACTCTTGATAAAATTTAATTTTAGTAATGTTTTAAATGTTAAAATGAGCAATTTTTATAATTAAATGTTGCTAATTGTTGTTAATGCAGAATTATAAATATATATCTAATTAATTTTATTTTATTTTTAAATCCCTTAATGGCAGATTGCTCAAATGTTTTATTAAACTACGTGTATAATATCTCTCTGATCATTTATATTAATTGCTTAAATTAACTTATTTAGTGGTTTCGCAATTTCTTACGATGCGTGATCCCTTATAAAGAAAAATGAATGTAATGAACGCCCTACCACCTCTCCCCCATGCATTTTAAAGGACTAATCTAAATCATTTAATTACGAAACTGCTCTGTGCATCTCAAGTTTTATTTCAAAGTACTCTCATTATATTCGATAGCATGTTGCCGAATCTAGATAATTATACCTGAAAGAAATACGTATTTAAAGCGCATCAATGGTTGGAAATGAAACCTTCAAAATTCCTCTCGACATCGAGCGCATTGTGCCGCTACCTTATTAAAAGATTGTACTAGTAATAATAAAGATTTTTTAAAAAAAAACAAAAAACACGTCATTAATAAAAAAAGGAGTTCTTTTTTCACCAGCTTTACAAAAATACTCGGCTTTATTTTTAATAATATGCGGAATTCTATCCCACTCTTCATGCGTACTAAATGTTCGGCATTCTCTCTTTCCCATTTTGCCCGTCTTGTCTCACTTAATGATGCCCTAGAGTTGAATGTGAGAAGCAAATGATGATTAGTCGTTTTGGTCTTAGCAGTTTGGAAAGATTTTACAGCATACTGTGTGTGTGCTTTACTTCTTTCCCAGTGTATAATTAATTTTAATAATAGATATGCTGTTGGGGTTTTTTCCCCGTCTTTCTCTTTTCCTGTCTTAGTGTTTCTTTTAATTATGGCTCCAAGCCTTTTGAAGTAGTATGGAGTTTTACCGAATTCTTTCCTTAGAGAGAATTTCTAGAAGAGCATCTTAATTGAATAGTAGTAATTTAGGGTTTGTAATGATATCAGGTATGTATCCTGTGAATTCTGCTCTTTATGCTAATTTATTCGCATAGCAAATTAATTAATGCATTTGTATAATTAAGATCACACCACTGAATATGCTTCGTTTCCAATTTTTAAGCTATTTTAATTTATAAGAATGCAATTTCAATTAGTATGTTATTATTGCAAATATATATCACTATTGACAAGTAACAAACATATTTTATACAAAACCAAGAGACAAAAATATATAATTTTTTTTGTTATTTATAATACTCTGAATAAGTTTTTAAATGAATAATTATTCTTAGCAATTAGTTGTATTAATAAAATATATTATAGATTAAGAATTCTTTGAGGCTATATTACACTAATTTTATTTGAAATTTATATTTTTATGATTTACAACATTTTACTAAAAATACTTTGCTGCAGTTATAAATATTGATCATGAAAATTATTATGTATGAAATTAATAATCTAGCATACATTGCATTTAACATGTTTTCAAATTTCCTGAAACAAAATCAACATTTTAATGAATAGAGATTGCAGTCATGCACAACACGCACACGCGCGCATATATATATATATAAATATATAACAAGATTAGGTAAAATTTATCATTTCTGTTTCACTTTCCCAAAATGCTTTTTTTAGAAAGGGAGAACATTCTTAGGGTTTTACTCTTAACGCATTAAAAATGTAAAATTGTTTAAGAGCCTAACTGTTAATTAATGGAAAAAATCTTATTATGAATTAATACAAATCATAGATATTGATTTTGAAATTTAGGACAATTTTATATCCAATACAATTTCTAGCTACATAAAAAATATTTAATTCGACACATAAAAATAAAAATATGATTAATTTGTTTACATTATTATTAATTTCTGTTAAAAATAAATATCTCATGCACTTCAAATAAAGAAAAAAATATTAACATAACCATTTTTAAAAAATATGGTTTGCAAACATTTTTCAATAAAGATTCGTTTAAGCCTTGAGTATTTATATTTAACGAGAAATATTGAAAGAATTACGCAGTTTTCTCTCCTAAGAAAAGCAGGGAATGCAATCTATCTACATTATTTGAGATATTCATGCACATATTGCATAAAATAATCGCAATTTCGATTAGATTAAACATAAAGCAAAAATTCCAATAAATATTTTCTCAATCATGTAATTTGCAAGAAATGCGTAATCTGTAAAATTCAATTTTAAGGAAGAAAACATATTTAAAAATGATTGTGTGTGAAAAATTTTACTGTTGTAAGCAGTGTCATATGAAAGATCGAAAAGCAAAATTTTGCTCTTCTCGGGTGCAAAATAAAGTTAATAATTAATTAAATCTTAAACTTTAGAGATAGCTATTACTAAGGAAATTTTTTTTCGAAAAGATTCATCCCAATTATAAAATGAATATACTTTTAAGAACACAATTCCTCATTCTCTACCCAAAATGCAGTACTTGTAATAAGTCTCACTCTAATTTTAGTATTTCTTCTTATTAAAGAATTAAGCAAAAAGAAACAATATATAAGGTTGAAAAAACCCATCAAATCTAAAATTATTTCATAAAAATGTTAGATGTGTTTTTGAAAATTTATCATTCTCAAATTCAGATATTATCTAATCAGCGATGTTTTTTCAAAAAGTTATATATTCAATTTTTAGCTATAATATTCATATATGTTATAATAAACATTTCAAACATGACTGCATGGCTTAATTTAGCATTCAAGTATAAGTGTAAGGATTAAATCAAATATTAATACCAGATCGAATTTCTATTATATTTTGTCACTATGAATACCTAACTTAGTTTTGTATGATTGATAGATACCCTAAATGCAAATTTTTAAGCAAAATTAAATACATAGCACATTTTCTGTATAGAAAATGCTGTTGTAAGGATTTTTTTTAAATATTCTAACATTTTGTGTGCTATTCACATCCAAACCATGACTTAAAAATATCATTCCCCAGAAAGTACCATATTTTCCAAAATTTAAGAATTCCATTTCTTATTCTTTATAGATAAGTAAAAAAATTTGTCATTCTGAAAAAAATCTATCAATTTCTATCATC
>BMAW01090765.1:0-21983 GCA_019974015.1 Nephila pilipes
TGTGAAAAATTTGTCTACTTTCTTGTGATAAGTACTCTACACAAAATTATAATTCCTTTTAAAATGCATAAGGAACCATAAAAATGCTAAAGGAACCATAATATTTTACTCAACTAATTCAAAAGTGTGTAATCATAATATTAAACATTATATTTCATTGTACTTAAAAACAAAAAAAAATTCATCAAAAATCCTGCTGAAAAACTTTTATATCCCTTCTTTATAATGAACATTTTATTTTACAACTACACTGATTTAGAACCCTCTTTTTCTTCTTTAACTAATAACATGTTTTTCTAAACTACTTATTTCCCGATCGAAAACAGAGAAATTTTTTTGTGAATCTTAGATGACAGTTGGTGAGTTTTATTCTCTCATGAAATGAATGAAAACAACATTATTAACTTGACAACTTCTTTCTTAATATCAGCTTCTATTGGTGTAAATATAATAATTCGTTATATGGAATGCTATATACTTTAGAATTTCAGGAAAATGGTTATAATAACAGTTCTAAAATCGTTATATCAGAATACGAATACTAACTCATTTGTTTATTATTCTTTAGAAAATTACAAGCTCTTTATTGAGTCGGACAGAAAACACCATTTAGTGCTACCATTGAAAACAACGTACGTTTTGAGCCTTATTTGTTGATTATTCTTTTTTACCAAACATGCATGCCAACATGCAGGATATTATTATCATATTTTTCGATTCTAATTTCTTTAAAAATCTATTACTTTTGAGAAGACGAGATAGAATTGATGGTAATTTTAGTTGGAATGAAGTAGAAATTCCTATTTATTGTTCTGCTTTGCTTATTAATATCGGTCTTTTAGAACCAATTTTTACACCGATATTCATAATTTTCATGCTTTTTAAATCCTAAGAGCTCAGTCAAGATTATTATATCGTGTTTTTGACGCCAATTTTTCGGGAAATATATTTTTCCTTTAAATGCAGGAAATTTTTAAGAAATGCCTATTCCAATTATTTACTTATTTGTTGCGTAAAAGAAAATGTAAATTTAATATTTGGTACTAAAAAAGCAACAGGAATAATAAATGCTTCGCGTTTCTTAACGGCGTCATTTAAAATAGAATGGAAATAGTACTCCGGTAATGCAAAGTTATTTACTCAGAAATTATATTTATTTTTGAGAGCATGATGACAAAATTATGTTACTTAATTTTAACAATTTAGTTATGAAAGAATTTGAAAAACATATCTTTAACGTGATTATTTTCATTAAAATTGGAAGCAAATACATTATCAAAAAGATCTGCTTTCACCAAATTTTGAATAATAAATAAAAGTAACAATACTTTAAATTATAGAAAATGAATAAAAAGAATTTTTTTTAATGACTTGGCTGTAATTGTTCTTTATTGCAAAGTATTTTTACATTTGGGAATAATTGTTGAAATCTGCAACCTAATGTCATCTTCAGCGTCTAATCTGTTTCTGTATTTTGTTATTGTCGAAGCTTACAAAAAGAAAGATTTTCAGATACATAGTTTGAAACATATGACTTTTCACAGCTCTTTTAGCAATTTCAGGATGTTTTTCCTAAAGTCAATCCAAAATAGCATAATATAAACCTGACTAAAATTTTATTTTAATTCAGTGTTGGTCGATATATTAATTTGTTGTTATCTTTCTTTTATTGGGGGTTTGGAAGTATCACAATCTGAGGAAGATTTTGGATCCAAGATAATTTTTCTTTTTGAACAGGGAAATATTCAAGAAATGTTTTTTGCGGATCTGATAAATGTTGAACCAAAATAATTTTTACATTTTTATTGGGATTAATGTTACCGTCTTCAAAAATATTAGACAAATTGAAAAACATTCAATATTATCGTTCAAAATGCAATTTGCCAAAGCATGGAGACTAAAATGTGACCTAAAGCGTCTCGATTAATGTATTTGAAGCCGTGACTTTTACGAAATTTAAGTTTTTATTTTATCCATAACATATATATTTATATTTATTTTTTAAGCCTACTGCCTTGAAGGATTTGATCTTTTATAAAAATTAAAATTTTATTAAATTTTTGGTGATTCGATTTATCAAATAGCGATCTCATGCAACACTCCTGTCAAAGTTCCAGGGAACCCAGGTTGAAGACCTCTAATGTAGAAAATAAGAAAATAGGATACTAGCTCAGGTGTCTTCCTCGTCACTTGACAGAGGGCTAAAATCACGAGGCTCTCGCTAACAATTCCATGTTGCTTCTAAATGTGACTTTAATAAATAATAAATCAGTCAACTCTCGCTAAATACCTTTACTGATGGGGTAGACACGTTAGTGGTTAAAATACTTCGAGTAACTATTAACTTCATTGGAGTGAGGGTGTACTGACTTGTAACATTGGGCTATGCGCAATGTTTTCTCCACTTGATATCTGGGTTTACTTTCCGGTATTGTTTAAACTTCCAATTCCTTACCAATCAAATGAAACCTTTTACACGCAGATTAGATTGAATTTAAAAGTGAAGGGATCATAGAAGATATGTTTATAAGCAACGAAGAATTGAATATTATAGTTTCTAGTGAATAGTCGGTAATTGGCGTATGATATAAATTGCAGTTCAACAAGTTAATATCGGTAGCAAACCGATTTTGATTCAGGATTCTTTTGGAAGGAGTTTATAATGGAAGAAATTAGATTTCCCACTCTAACCTTCAATCTTAGTGATATTATTTACTCTATCCCGAGGAAGTTCGTAAGACTAGACTTAAATTATTATTTTAAGTATTATTCTGGAGCGTTGAGGATTTGTGAACTGAGAAAGTGCATGCTCGACATGAACATTCATAATTTGAAGAACATTAATAAATTTATGTCGTTATTAATCAGACATTTCTTAACTCAGTTTAGTGAATTTCCATTGCTCAGGCTTTCATTAATTGACTATTTAACTAAGAGACAATGATCGCAGAAACAAATGAGAGGGAAACGTTACAGATCTTATTCAATTATAATAAGAGATCTTTAAATCAAATTCGAAAACAGCCATTCTAACAAGAGATTCCTTTTTGCCTTCATTTATCTGATATTCTCCAGTTTTATGGACTAAATGCGCGAAAAATTTCTCTAAAACTTTAGAAAAAATTAAATTGTAGATAATATGTTCAAATTCTAACGAAAAATGCTGGGGGGGAGGAAAAAATATGGAAATAAGTG
Source organism: Nephila pilipes (assembly GCA_019974015.1). Lineage (NCBI taxonomy): Eukaryota > Metazoa > Arthropoda > Arachnida > Araneae > Nephilidae > Nephila > Nephila pilipes. The sequence continues at coordinate 3,196 of BMAW01090765.1, forward strand.
AGGGGTGATTAGAAACACCTGAATTTAAAACAACAAACCGGGGGGAAAATGTTCGATTAAAATGAGGGAGGGCGACCTTTGCGAAACAATCAAAAAATATCAACGGATATTGATAGAGATCTCAATATGGAATGCATTAATAAAATGTAAATAATAATATTTTTGCTTTCTTTTGAACAAGGATTCATTTTAATTGCAAAAACAGAATGAATATTCGGCTTAAGGAAGAAAAAATTTAATTTATTTATGTTTAATTGTATGTTTATTAAAAATCAAAAACCTCTGATTTTAACAATAGTGAGTATGAAATCAAAATAGTTCCCTCCTAAAAGTTACTTTAATTCTCCTGAATATTTTAGATGTCAGAGAATATAATTTTTGTTTGTAAATTTTAGTACACAATATACTCACAACACAACATAAGCTTCAACGAGGGAAACGGCAACCACTTTTTCAAAATAAAACTAATTAAAAATCAATGCTTCAAAGTCTTACCTTTATCTTGCATGGAAATTTGAATGTTTGTTTGTTTCCAAGTTTTAAAAATCCACACCATTGATCATATCACTCCTTAATTTTTAGGGAGCTTCGCTGGTGTTTCTACGGAGCCGTAAGCATATTCTTACCAAAAATACTTTTTAATTTATTTTTGATGAATTTTGTACGCGAACCCCCCTCCCCCCCTTTTCACAACCAACACATGGGAGAAGTACCAATTGCTTACAAACTTTTCTGTTTGAATTTATTTTTTTCAAAGTAATAAATTCTATTTTTTAATAATTTTCTTCTATGTTTTAAGGTTTTCTTTAATAATATTGAAGCAATATTTTTGTATACTTTGTGGGGTAGCCGCAAACGAAACGTTGCAAAATCACGATTATCTGAGACATTGACACTAAAGGGAAATGTAAATTAATTTGCCAATTTTTGATGGATATTTGAAAATAATGTTGAAAAGTGTCAAATTTGGATTTTTTAAAATTTTTTAAATCATTTCGTCTTTAAAATCATTTTTAAATCATAAATGAAACTGTTATAATATGATTTATGAAATAAACATTTAGCCTTTAAAAAAAAGAACGGTGCCATTCTAATGATCTCTAAATTCTAATAATCACTTGTGGCTCACTTAAAACTGCTCAAAATATTGTTTAAAAGTTGGTCTTATTAAAAACAATTTATGCTTTGAGCTGGATCATTAAATTTTTCAATTCATGCAGGCGAAGAATGGGTATGTATACCATCTAGCTTATTCATAAATTTGAATGTTTGTTTCCTTTTCTGTTTATCCAAAATACAAATCCACGCTGTTGATCGTATTGCTCCAAAATATTTAAGGGAGCTTCACTGATGTGTAAAAGAAGCCGTAAGCATATTTCCTCCAAATACTGGTGACATATTTTTTATAATTTAATTTTAAATGACAAAATGGGACATTTTGACTTCACTGTGCAAGAATTTTGAGCTTGTAACACCACGTGACGTCATTGTCTTCGCTGCTTTTGGCTATCTATCTTTACGTATATGTTGTCATTTCTGTGTTCTTTGCACTGTAATGTAGTTGTTTGGAGATTGTCATTTTTATACAATTTTTTTGTTCTCTGTAATAAAATTACAGTTCTGTTTCGAATGAATCCTTTAATAATTACATCTGACGGAAAATTTTGGAATTTACTGCACAAAAAAAAAAATTTCAGTAAAACACTCAAAATTTTCACAACTGCATCTAACCGATTTGCCGATTTTTGGTTAAATTTGAAAATAAAGCTGAAAAGTGTCCTTTTTAGACTATTTTAAACATTTTCAACCGTTTCATCCAGATATATATCGATCCAGAGGAAACAGTATTCATATGGGTACGGAATGAGCATTTGGTCCTCTTTTTTTTAAAAGAAAAAAAAGGACACGGGAAAAAGTATATTAACTAGAGGAATTTAAAACACTGATAACTTTATTGAAAGTACATGTAAAATTGATGAAATTTTAATTCTAAAAATCTTCTTTATTTATTTCTCAAGTTCTAAAATCAAGCACCTCCGAAGAATAAATTCTTATTTAACATAGCTTTTTACATGCATTTTTCACCATCCCACTTTTTCCGAGTGCAGTGCTGAGATCTCCGCCATATGAGTGGGTTCAAACACTTTTTTTTTTACATCCGCTTTGTTTCTATTTTTTCGTTCGTTTCGGTTTACTCAACAACTTTTCATTAGGAATTAAATTTTTAAAATTATTTTTCTGATTGAACACATTTTTTTCATGCTCTTTAGGTTTTTTAATAATGTTGAAGTGATTTTTGTTTACTTTGGGGACTAGCTCACGAATGATACGTGGCAAAATTACCAATCTTGCACCATTGAATTTTTCGACTGACGAATTTTTAAAAATAGTATTGAATGGAGTCAGTCATAGAGTTTTTTAAATTTTTAGACCGTTTCTTGCAGAAATCGTTTGATCCAAACAGCACGGTATCATACGATAAATGGAATGAACATTTGACTCCCTTTTTTTTAAAAAAAAGAAAATAACAATTCTAGTAATAATTTACGGTTCACTTGAAATTACTCAAAATATTATTTAAAAGTTAGTCCTCATTTAAAAACTTTTATATTTCTCTTGTTCTCGATTGTTTTATTCATCTTTGCGAATATCGGGTATAACTGCCAGCAAAAGAATGAAATACCGGTATTGATGGATGCAAAGATATTTATTTAAAAATCTCTTACAATACTTTTTTGAAAAATCAAATTTAATGCGATACGGGATCTTTACAAATTTCAGTAATATTGAGACAAATACATGAAAGAGCTTCTCGCACCACCTCTGCTAAATTTCAATTGTTCTCATGTTCCTTTCATTTAATATTGTTGAACATGACATGGAAAATTAAAAAAAAAATATTTTTTTTTTTTGCAAACCCAGGTTTTCCCATCGTTCAGCAGGGCTGTTTCATGTTAAATGAGGTCGAGGTCTCAGCCACACTCATTGGCGTGGTGTGGAAGTTTGGAGAGGGAGGGTCAGCGTTCTCGTCACTTCAGCGAGGCTCAAAAGTACAAAATCCGGAGTCAATAGCCCTCGTGTTGCTTCTCAATGTATCATTAATAAACAACCACACTCAGTTCGTGAGTACACAGTACTTTCAATTAAATATGCTGTTATTTACGATTTAGGGCTTCAAAATGAAATGTAAAAAATAAAAAAATTAAAGAAAAAAATAGAAATATTTTTTTCGAGGAACAATGTATAACGTACATTTCTGGACTCTAATGAAAATATAGAAGATGAAACATGTTCAGTTTAACCGCACATTTTACGGTATTTTTTAGATCATAGTTAAGACGCGCCGACCTTAAAATGTGTGACCAAAATATAGAAGAAATTTTTTTTTTATAACCTTATTTCTCAATTATAAGACCTTTCTAAATATATATACAAAATTTCATAGCCCTAACAAATTATTTAGTGAGTTATTTAATTTTTTTTAGCAGTCTGCCAAGTCATTGACCTTCAAAATTTTAAGCCGATTTTCTTAGCCTTTTATTGTTCAAGGCGGCTATGCACTTAAAAGACAGGTAGGGGGAGGGCGGGAGGATAATCAACGTAAAGTTTTGAATTTTTTTCTGTTTGCTTTGCATAATACATTTGATAATTCTGTGCATGGAATGGAGATTTAGATAAATAATTATTTTTTTTAAAAATCACAAAATTAAATTTTATTTTTTTTGTATGGTCTGATAAAAAAAATATGTAAAACTATAAATAGCCCTAGTACAATCAAACCCATACATAGAACTGTGAAAAATACTCTGCTAAGGAATTTCCAGAAAGAATTGCTTAAAAGCATCAAAATTTGTAGAAGCAAGTAAGAGCTTTAAAACATTGAATTTTTTGAAAAAAAAATTAAATTTTTAAGTAATTGTTTTAAAAGCGAAACTTTTTCTCTCTGAAATGTATATTTTGTGAAATAAGGGGAATAAAAACTTTTTTCGAATAGATAAATATCTAATTTTAAAAAAGTTGTTCTCATAGTACTGTGTCCACTTAATTTTACGGGACAATTTTCAGAAAAGAATTTTTTTTTTTAAGTGTTTGGTAAATTTACTATTTTATCTATAAAATAATTTAAAAAAATGAAGGAACTAGAAAGTTTTTTTAAGGAGTTAAATAAAAAAAAATTTAGTTGAAGAATAACATTTAAGTACATTTCAATTTCTTAAATGTTAGCAAAAAAAAAAAATTTTTTTTTTTTTTTTTCTTTGGATAATTTTTTTTTTTTTTTAATTTTTTTTTTTTTTTTTTTTTACTTTTGTTTATGGATTAGAAGAATATACAAATGTAAATTTATTTTTGAATTTATAATCAGCCAATAACAACTTGGTTAATTTTTGTTAGACGTATTCAACTTCTCTAAAAGCTTTAATGTTATCTTGGCATCATAAGACACACTTCAATTTTAAGTTGATTTTTCTATTTTTTTAAAAAAAGAGAATTTTTTATGGTCTGAAAAATACTCTAATGAAATGCGAGGAAACAGCACACACACAAACACTTTTTTTTATAAATCCTAAAGCATCAAGCATACCAAAAAAAATTAACATCTTTATTTAGGTTAAACATACCAAGTCCGAAGCTAAATTAAGAAAAAGTACAGTAATCCCACTACAATCAGAACCCGTTAACACGCGGTTCGTTGACTCCCGACTCTGCTTAAGTCGCGTGTTTACCATGACTTCCTTTTTATTAGAATCAGATTAATATTTTTTTTTCAGAGGACTTCAGGACATCCTGTTAAGAGAAGACAGAGATACCGCTTTTCTTTCTATTTTATATATCGTGACATAAACACGCGCGAATGCAGAGTAGGAAAAAAAATCCTCAAATGAAGAAGAACCTTTTAACAAAACCAGAGCAGGCGTTAAGTGCAGACGGTGGTGTCTGTGACAAAAGTTAAAAATCTGACTCAGCGGAGAAATGAACAAAAAGTTCTCTTTGAGACGCATCCTTTGAAAGTATGGGGTTGAGACAGGGTTGACTATTTTAAAACTTTTTATTCCTTTTTATTATTTGAAAGTTTTAATAAGAATCACCATTTCTCGGAAAGTGAAATGCTTCAGTTTGGATATTTTTGCTAAGATATTATTTTCTAGTGGTCAGTTAGATTAACTGCACGTTCAACCATTTTTTATTGGTCAAACCTTAAGAGTTATAAAACAAAATTTTCAAAAAAGGGATTTCCGAAAAATTAAAAATTATGTGAAAAGAGTGTAAACATAGCGCAATGTCAAAATCGATGTTGGAATTTATATATTATCGCACAATTTATATTAATAATATAACTCGCGGTTTGATAACCATGGGCCATTAACCGGCAAACGCTAGTTAACTGTGTCCGACTGTATTTGCGCAGTCCAAAAATTTTTTTGCGTAAAAACATAAATTCGGAAATTCTACGGTGTAAATTATTTCGTAATCGCGTAATCTTGTAATGATATAAACAAGATTACGTGACTTGCAATTATGTTGCAAATTCTTGTAGTGCGGTAGCCATTTGTGAGGTCAATGAACGAAAGATACATTTTCATTTCATCCATGATTCCATTTCTTTCATTCACGGTTATAAAGAAGCGCTTTTCCAAGAATCCAATCACACGCGTAAATCGAAGGATTGCACGGTGCACTTATTCTGAAGTCCTCGATAACTTTTCAGCAAAAAATATTTGATTAGATGTTTAGTTACTTTCTAGATTTCTGTTTACATTTAAATAAAAATGGTTGATTGTTTATAAACTTCGCTATTAGAAGCAACACGAGAGCTATTGACGACCGACTTCAACTTCAATCAAGTGGCGAGGAACGACACCTGAACTCTGGCATCTCCCTCTTCAAACTTTAACATCATGTCAATGCGGGGACTTGAAGCCTCGATAAATTGAACGTGCATCAATCCCGCTTTACGGCGGGGCTTTAGTGGTATTAGCATCAATCCTGCTTTACGGCGGGGCTTTAGTGGTATCAAGACTCGAACACGTAACTCGACGGCAACAACCCCGGCAGCGAGTATGACTACTAGATGATGATGCGTGAATCGAACAGATTAAAAAAATTTAATCAAAACAAAACAGTAATTTAAGAAACATATATTTAAAAATTACATATGACTGTTTAAACTTTTATGAGACTCCACTCCAAAACAGTAGTGAAAAAATAACATTTCTTCAGTAAAATTGCAGCAATCGAATAAATATTTCCGAAAGACATGCCGTTACAGAAGTAGAACCATTTAATTTTTTTTTCTTTTGAAATCCGTTCGTAAGCTTTCTGACTAATCAACTACGATATTATTTTTATTTATTTACTTACTAGCAAAATTCATTGCTAATAATCCCGTTTTAGAGCATATTGATTAATGACATAAAATATTATTAACGTGATGCCAATTTTAATATTTAAAAAAAAATGATGGTGCGAAATGCACATATAGATTAAAGAAATTAAAAATCTTTATTGTAGATTTTTTTGTTTTGTTTAATCTACATTGAGAAAAATACTCAAAGTGGGTACTTGATTTTTTCGATATTGCTTGAATATTTTTTTAAAAATTTGGATTTTCTTATATGAATGATTTTATTTTTCATGGTAGAGCTTCTCAGCGAATAACAGTCATATCTCGGTTCACAATCATAATTCCTTCCGAGATTCGATTCGGAAGCCAAAGAATTTTTTTTCCATTTAAATTAAAGAAAATATGATTAATCAATTCAACTAAGTTATTTCAACCTAGTTTTTTATGGATTTAGTTGAAAAGATATCTAGACAAATAAATGAAAACAGACTTCATAATAAAGAGCTAACACAAAAATTAACACAGAATAACTGTTCAGTATTTCATTTTAACTTTAGATAGCTATCATGGCGGTCCTCAATAATCGAGAAATCATGATCTCCAGCTCACAGCCAGAATTTTTCCCTTCGAGTTGTGGAATAAATTCTGATAATACTAAAGCACCCAGCACGTAGCTCAAGCGCGTCAACTCACTGTCCATAGTGCGAACCAACCGACATAATAACAAAAGTTTATTAAAAACACAGTAGCTTAATTTTTGTAATTTTTAGTGATACATCATTATTGATATTGAATATCAACCACACAATGAACTATTACCACCCGTTAGGAAATTATGAGACCTTTTCAGTTTTGAAAATGATGAAATAAATGAAGGTTTGATATATAATTTAAACAAATGTAATATGATATAATAACATATTTATTATGATTAGGCTTCAATAATTTTGAATATTGGTATAAATAAGTTAACAAAAATATTAAAAATTAATGAATAATCACGGTTAACAAATTATAAGACTGCTTGTCTAAAAAAAAAAAAAAAGTTTGAAAATTAATATGATATCATTCCTCCATTTTTCCTGATTAACTCAAACACTCTGTTAGTCATTGAAACGACCAGGTGGTTAAGTTCTTCAATTTCAGAAATATTGCGCCATTCTTTTACTATGTCTACTTCTAGTTCAAGGATTGATAAAAAATTATTTATTATCAGTATTTTTTGCCATGGAATATACACCAAAGTTTTTCCACAGAGTTCAAATCAGATTTGGTCATGGCAAAACATGAATCCCTTTCGATTTTTAGACCATTCCTCAGTTGATTTAGATGTATGGCAAGAAACATTGTTTTGTTAGGGAAATAGAGCAGATAAAAAAAAAAAAATTATCTGTACATATTTATATTTATTTTTTACATATTTAAAACTTTTTATAATTTTAGCACAATATCTTAAGACGATTATTAGAACAGATGTTAATTAGAAATGTTTGTTATTGCTTTGTCGGACTCTAACAAATTTGCTGAAGAATCAGGCAATTTTTTCAGTTTAGGCTGTTCAAGAAAAGTCTTAAGGATTTGACTGGCCTTTTTGGTTTGCTTTGTCTGCAGCTTTCGCCTTTCCAGACCTGCCGCTTTTTTTTTTTTTTTTTTTTTTTTTTTTTTTTTTAACAAAAGAACGTTTTACAATCCCCTTGTGCACACTCTAAAATAAGAATATCATGAATATTCTTACTGACTTAAATGAATATTCTTACTGACTTCAATTAGGTACCAAATTCTAACATATTTAGCACATTTATTTACTTGTTAGCAGGTTATTGTTCGTATTGTTAATGTCTTGGTTTTTGTCTCCTGTTGACTATTTGATCCTTCTTTTAATTTCCGCGTTGGTACTGAATCCATAAACCTTATGAAAGGAAAGTATGGGTCTTTGTGTCCAGCGCTAATTATGTCATCTACAAATCGTTCGAAACTTGGCAAAAATTATGTCTCGTTAATGTTTTTTTCTTACTGGACAAAACAATGTAATTTCATAAAAATTAAGCAAACGCAAAATTATGCGCGTAGAAATGCCTGGACGAAAATAAACCGTGTAATGCTTTCCAGGGTTAACGGCATATTATAGGGAATAATTGCGTTATGCGCTTTATTTATATAAAATCAAGCAACAATTCGAAAGACAAAAATTCAAGCTTATAAATTGATTTCTGAGAAACTCAGATACAAAATGCACTGACATCTAACACAGTAACTGCAGAAAGTGCGGTACATATGACGTTTACTCGTTGGAAATTTTTCCTGGCTGGGAATGAATTTGACATCCTTGGTGTAGAGTTTTGATGCACGTTAAATTTATCAAAACTCCAAGTATCCTTCCCCCCCCCCCTTTGGCGTGGTGTGTAAGTTTGAGAATGGGGTCTCCAGATCAGGTGTCGTCCCTCGACGTGGCTTAAAATTATGAGGTCCGTCGCCAACAGCCTTCGTGTTTATTCAAAGTACGACGTTAATAAACAATTAATCAACGGTAAAGATAGCAAATTGTTGAAAAAGAGAGGTGGACTACTCAGGTAATCCTCGTTATTTCTTCTTTCGAAAGCATTTTATTCCATGAAATTGAAAAAAATAACGTAGATTTGAGAAGAAAAGTAACACCATAGGTTTGTCTGAAAAAAAAACTGATTTTCTCGCAAAGTCGTTCGTGAATTGAAGTATCAGTGGGTTAACATGGATTTTAAACCAGTTACAAGGAAACAATACTATTCAAGAGCTCAAAAATTTTTCGTATTATATTTATTATAATCAAAATTGTACGAATAGTAATGTTCGTGACTGAGTTCAACATAAGAGTAAATATGGACGTTTTAGATCACTTATTTTTATTTTATTTAAAGCATATTAATAATTTCAATTCAAATAATAGACTGATTATTATGTTTACTTATATTAAAATTATATTAGTGTATTGTACGAAAAAATGTTGTAATTTCATTTCATTTTACAGTTCTATATAATTGCTTTTAAATATAGAGTCCTCTCGACATACGACCCTTCCGACTAAGAGTTCATAAGTTGAATTAGTCGGAAGTCTGATTGATATCTTTCAACGCAACTTTCATTCAAACGGGTTATTAGAATTGAATATGAAACACAAAAATTCAATTTATGGGCATAAAAATCGTGCTAATGTAAAATATATACGATATGTACTGTATTGGACATGTTGTAAACTGAATTTTTCTGCAATCGTAAGTGCAAATCGTAAGTAGCACAGGTTCGTACAGGAGAAGGTGTATTAGATAAAAGAAGAAAAAAAAGTTCTAGGTAAAGTTTTGCAAAGAATTAACTTAGCCACCCAAGGTGCATTTTTTTTAATAATTATTATTAAATTTCTCAATTAAATATAAGAATTAAAGTAAACGATGAAATAACGAGAAATGGACAATAGTAAACTTTTCCGATATAAAAATTGAAGGAAACAATAAATTATTAAATTGAATATAATATCAGCTACATGTAATTAAAATTGAAGTAAACGATAAAAAATTTTAAAGTGATCTGTTACGCCAAAACGCCTAACTAAAACAATAGCCACTTGCATGGCTAAAAAACATCATCATTTATGGTCGAATTTGTCACATCCAATTAACAATTAGTAGGGGGGGGGAAGCAAAGAAACAATTTAGAACTTTTTGTTGTTGTAGTTGTTAAAATCATTTAGTGTGATAGTGTTTTCAATAAGCATACTGTATCAATTTACATATATCATATTTACTCCACTAAATGTGCTGTGCTCTTATCAACACCAACGAAACATTGTTATTAATAATTTTTGCCACCTTCGAAATATGAAAGATTTTGGTTTGTATATAAGTATAAATTGATATTTTTTTAACGATTACCTTGACTGGTACTAAAAGGGTCCTTTTTTATTGTGATATGTTTATTTAATATTCATATTTTAAAATTTTTATACGTCATAATAAAATTGTTTGCATAGGAAGTGAGAATTTTCACTTGCAAGAATGTATAAATTCTTAGCGTATATATTCCAACTGCATTATAATTTAAATCTAAAAAACACTTTATTCAATTGTAAGTTTCATATAATTCGGATTTATTTTCGAAAGATGGCGTAGATAAAGAATACAAGTTTTTATTGAAAATATAGTTTGTGTGTTGTTATAAAATATGCAGCGAGAGAATGCATCTAGAAATTGGATTATTAATAAAGAAGAATATAAGCTCTTCAGTTATTTATAACTTAAATGAAAATAAATCGCTTTCTTTATTTTGAGAAAATAATCCCTTGTCTTCAATTTATAGAATATATATATATATATGATTCAAAATAATTTAATCTTATTTACAATATCGAAAATTATGTTTAGAATAATGGTAGGATTCAGCAGTGTAGGCCCAACCGATATTATCTGTAAAGTTCAGAGAATCGATTGCTAAGAAGGCTTTTATGGTCAGGATTCCCTATAAGGTGGACTAAGTTTTCATTTTGAATTTTTAATATTCTGATAAAGACAGTGAATAGGTTGTTAATTATATTAATCCGCGACGGTTGGAAAAGTGTACATGCCAAGGAAATTTATCAACACCGCTAAATTCACTTTTTTTTTTTTAATTATGGAAATGTAGATTCCTTTTGTGAATTTTTAAATATTTGCAAATTCCATTTTTCTATTTCAGGAAGTAACGCTCATCTACAAAACAAGTATCTTTGTCAATATTTCTTCAGAAGAAAGGAGAATGAATCAATGAAAGAAATATTTTTCATCAAATTATTTTCAAAGTATGATTGTATATGTATGATGAAAAATGATTAATATACCAACTATGCATATAATTTTTTAGTAACATTTCCCTACTCAAATTTTGCGTAGAATTTTACTTAAGAGAAAATGTTCCCGCTGTTCAATCGAATGAAAGAACAGCGCTGCCATCTACCGTACTCTTGATGTACTATGTTTCGGTTTTTAATAACTTATTTAAAGCGCTAGCATCGAAACGGAGAATGGTATATCGAGCCAAAATTGCCTATTCCTGAGATTCTTCTGCTATTTCCTTTGTTATTCACGAATTAGTTAATATTGTAACAAAAAGCTTTTGTATCATGATTGTCATTAAAAATTTATTTTTTGATGTTTATTTTTTTTTTATTTCATACTTTTATAAAGCGTACGGAAAATCAAAAATCGCAGCTGATGGTTTCGAAAAATTAATATCGCATTTTTTTTTTTTTTTTTTTTTTATTGAATTCCTTCCTGTCATGACCATTGAATTCGGAGAACTTCCCATCTTTTCCTGAGGAAATGGCAACATAATAATTCGATATAAAAACCAACGTTTTTATATGGTGGCGAAGTTTATTAGAGAAAATTATTGAAATATTAGTTAAAACTGTTAGTTATTTTTAACTTTAAAATTTACTTAAAAAGAGACATTTGTGAGAGTATTAAAAAATTCATAATACTCATAAAATCAAAACATGCATTTGAAAGTTTGTAAGTCATTCTATTAAAAAAAGAATGGGAACCAGAATTCAGAAAAAAATTATTGTGATAAGACATGGCGCCAAATATTGGAAACTTTCTTTCTTGCGAATGATTACTGACTAAAAGTCAGCAACCCTTACTATCTCGGAGATAGTAAAGTGGAGATAGTATCTCCCCTTTGTGAGTACAAAAGGTTTACGATACCTCATGCTGCGGGGGGAGTGCCCGGTGCTCCCAGAGGGGGAAAGAAATTTTTTCCTCAATCCTAAAAGCGCCGAGAGGAAAGAATATTTTGACTTATTAAAACTATTGAAATATTAGTTAAAACTTGTCGCAAACGTCTAAGTATTGCATTGTTAGGCGAGTACGAACGATTCCCAAAATTTCAAAGCTCTAGCTTGATGGGAAGTTGGTTAAATTAACGATCAAAAATTTGATGACACACACACACACACACACCAAGTGAAATTCAGAAAAACGTTGTAAAAAATTGATTATTTAACCTAATAAGGCACCGATGGAATTCGAACCCATGATCTCCTGTTTACTAGACAGGCGCTTTAACCAACTAAGCCACGGCGCCTTGAATCCCGGCCCATTTATTTTTTCTTTAAAATAATGTATCTTTTTTTTTATTGAAGTTTTAATTTTTCATTAATTTTAAATAAAAATAATTTACAAATGTAGAAAAAGGTAAAGGAAAATTTTTGCGTTCTTACTTGTGGATTATTTTTTTTATCTCACCTTATTGATGGTGAGCGTATTACAATAATATGGGCGAAAATTGTTAATTAAAAAAGTTCCATAATTAATTCGTTCACCGTTAATTTTAAAAGTAGAAACCGATGAAGTCTTACACATACTAAAAGAATGGTTAAAGTGCATTTAAGACCCCTCACTTGGCAAGATTTCAAAATTACGTTGATACAATGAACTCCTCAAAGCGCCAAATTATAATTTACGAAAAAAATGTGTTGATACAAAAAAAAGGCTAATTTGATAATACTTCAATAATATAATTTTTACTTAAAGTGATAGTAAATTTGTTGTAGTTTTGATATTTTTAAAGGGAAATAGAAAAATAACGTTGCATAAAAAAAATGTAATATTACCGGATAATTTATTTTTTAAAAACTTTTTTATGTATTTCACTTGGTGTGTGTGTGTATCAATGTGTCATCAAATTTTCGATCGTTAATTTAACCAACTTCCCATCAAGCTAGAGCTCTGAAACTTTGGGAATCGTTCTCACTCGCCTAACAATGCGATATTTCGACATTTGCGACAAGTTTTAACTAATATTTGAATAATCTTTTTAATAAACTTTGTCACCATATAAAAAAGTAATTTTAAAAATGTCGGTTTTTTATCTCGAATTAATAAAAGATAAATGGGGCAATTCTTTTTATAAAGTTATAACTAGCATACTTTAAGATTCTGGTTTGTATTGGAAGAATTGAAGGAAAATATTCTATAGTGAAATGATCGCTACAAGCATATTTTATTTTAATATATTTTTCTCAATACTAAGCACTTTAAATATGATTTTTAAAAATTAATAGAAAGCTTATGTTAACATTTGAATTTAATGAAAATAAGATGCAAGTAGATTTAACATTTAAATAGAATAACATCTTAAGATATTGTTGTAATTGTCCTTAATTCTTACGAATAAAAAGATATGGAAAATTTTGACTGACCATAATTTCCAGGCGGATCCTTCATTTCAGGCGTGTAGATGTTTATTACAGCCTTGAAGGTGGCATCATCTATAGAGTGGCCATGCAATCTCCTCCAAATGTATTTGGTGAGGTATGAATCAAATTCACCTTTTGCATGGTGAGGATGATCCTTAAGGAATATTTCGATCACCGATCACGTACCCTCAATAGAGTTGGTGTGCGCCCCCGTCTCAGGATCCTTAAACATCAGGCTGTCGTTGACGCGTAGATAAATGTACCCCTCATTCGAGAAGTAATCATACGAATTCCAGCAGACAAATATAATTGTAGATCCTGGCAAGACCCACTCGCGGATAACCTCCAAAAAGGTTTCCTTTATCCGACATGGAACTACGCAAGCAAAGCACTTTATAAGAGATTTTAATCTCAGCTCCAATCACCCATCAAATCCATCAAAAACTAATCAGTTCGCTCCATGAACAATTACTGAATTATAATAACATTTAATTAATTAAACACTTATTACGTTACATTATAAAGTTGAATAAATAAATACGGAAAGCAATACTACTGTTATTTTAATTTATGACTAGCATTCAATTAGCATTTATTTCCACAGTATTTATTTCAAATGGTTATCTTAATATTTTGCTATTGACAGAATTTCATTGAAAAATGAGCCGTAAATAAATTTTAAAGATATTGAAATTATAACGAGAAAAACTGCTTGAAAAAATTGTCTTTCTGGACTTACAGAAACATGTTATTATAGCTATGATAGCTGGTTGTATTAATAGCTTTCGGATAAGTACATGGAATTAAAAAAAAAAAAGTAGCAAAATTTACTCTATAACACGTGAAGTTTGAAAAGATGAAAAGTTCTTAAATATTTTCCTCAAAAACGCTTTTTCGTAAACTGTTCAATTTTTTTTTTTTTTTTTTAATTGGCAATCGTGCAGCTGTGAAACTAATCAACCAAAAAGTAAGTATCTGTTTAAATCAACAACTGTTAAGCAGCTTTTTATATTTTACTCATGTATAAATAAAAGTTTAATTTTAAGATATCCCTTGTAAAAATCAGATGAATGCTCACTCAAAAGGAAAGCATATACTTGTAATAAGTATTATTTTAAGAATTATTTTCGAATTTTGTTAAGCGAATCCAAAATTACAAAATGACATACCAAATCGATTTTATTATAGAAACAAACAAAATGATTAAAAACATAAAGACAGCAAAATTTAAAGTATTTATGTTATTTTGTCATTACAATCACGAAACCAATCTTATGACCATCAAAATTACATCCATTTTCACAGTCACGAGAGCAAGAAATTTCTGCATACTTTATTTTATTTATAAAGTTTTTCGATAAGAATCCTTTTATTATGTTCGATTATAAAAAGCAAAGTTGTTACCAAATTTGCATTTGTTATACATTGTATGGTATGATACTTTTATTTACGAAATATTAGTAATCAGGGAATAAGTCTTTCTTTAAAAATTAGTAATATACATCGATGGATAGATGCGCATAGCATTTAATGAGACTTTAACTGAATGAAATTAAGAATTGCATTTACCAATTTGTATCAAAATCATTTTTATAGAATCAATCTCGATCAAATTAAATAAGCGATTCAAAAGAGAGAGAACCCAAACGACATTACATCTAAACATGAGCAGAATTTTGAAAAAGGACAAATTTGGAAGGGATTTACTTTTCCCATTAAGCAGCTAGTTATTGATTTCTACCAGAAAGAGGGAGGAAATCTCGAAAATGTCTCCGTATTGTGTGGGGCTTCGTTTTGCACTACACCAGTTACGTGCAATGGCGATGGATACAGAAAGCGGGGGTCGTTCTTTCCCCCTTCCTCTCTCTCTCTCTCTTTTAATTTTTTTTAGAGAAAGAATTACATTTTTATTCTATTTTTGCCGCCTAAGGCTAGGAATTATAAACAAAACATATGTATAAACCCTGCTGTCTTATCACCTAACTATCTTTCCTTTTTAGTTTCATTAATTATCAAAAATTGTACTTAAGTGGGATTGTACACTAATTCCTTTTTTTTTTTTTTTTTTTTATTAACTTTGCATTGAGAAGCAACACAAGGACTATTGGCGAAGGACCTCGTAATTTTGAGTCTCTGTCAAGAACACAAAATGCAATGCTATAAAATCAAGGCTCGATTGTTAGAATCGTGCATTACGACTAATTGTTTCGTATAACAGCACAGCAAATAATGGAGACTCTTGCAGCAAGTAGCATATACAGGGAGAAAGGGTAGTCAGGAATGTGTAGAAATCTATGCCAGGCGAAAGCAAAGACACTTAACGTGGTTTAAATAGAAATATTTAACATAAGAATGACAAACTTATTTTACATTGTATGCCTTTCTTGCCATAATCGATTACATTGCCTTGAATACTTAATAAAATGTTATGAGCGAAAGTATAATCTATAAGAGTATTTTTACTTTTTCTTCCGTGTTTTGTAGTATAATGTGGTGTGCAATAAAACTTTTTATTTTTTCTTGCGTATTTTGTAGAATAATAGGGGTACGAAAAATAAAGCCTCTTGAATAAACTTGCAGTTTGGATTTGGGCTAATTATCATTTTTATATTTATTTTAAACAAACCCTGCTTTCTTAATGAAATTATCACTGATCTTTGATAATTTTAATACATAGCTATTTAATTGTGATACTTATGCAATACTGATCCTTTGAAAAAAGTTATATTGTTTTGTATTAATCAAAATTTCAAAGACATAATTACACTATAATAATAAATTAAACAACTCTAAAATTTATATAAAATATCAAATTTTACTTCTCTGTCAAATTCATTTAGAGAGCATCGAAAATATACCACTTTGCAGCTAAATTTTAAAATTGTGCGTATGTGTGTATCTATACTCCCGTTATACGACTCACTTCCATATCTGTCATTTTTTGTTGCCTAAATTTTAGCCCCCCCCCCTCCCCTTCAATTTAATTCTCCATCACCGCAAATGGTTATATGTTAGGAGATTGTTCCGACAGCATTCATGTCGTCTGAAAATTATGATGAAGCTATTAAACTATTAAATGAGCGTTTTGGTAAAAGATTTGTAAGCAAATACACACAGGAATAAATTTCTAGATTTAAAACCAGCAAGAAATTCCAATGATTTGAATTTCTTAAGAAAATCGTTTGACACTTGTAACGTTCAAGTGAGGTCCTTAAATTCTCTAAAAAATAAACCCGATTCATAGAGTAATTTGTTATATCCATTGTTTATGAGGATCATCCCTTATGATATCCCCTAACATTTTATGAGGAAAAGCGCTAACAATAATGGCTAAAATATAGATGAGCTAATGAATTTTACTAAAACAGATATAGAAAGCCATGAAAGAACACGCGAATTTAACATGTTTAGTTCGGATTCGAAATCATACAATAACAGACAAATGGTCCGTAAAAACGAAAATCCACCAAATTTTCAATATAAAGGAACAAATACTGTAAATACAGTGCAGTTAGAAGATAAATGTATTTTCTACAATCTAAATTATGTATTAGACATATGTTCCCATTAACTCGCAAACAGAAAGGAAAGTTCAATGAAGAACAGAAGCTGTTTTATTTGTCTCAAACTAAAGCACTTGTGTCAGCAGTATTACCATACGATGTTTGCATTGTCGAAGACGATATGATTATTTGATAATAGATCGAGAATTGTAGAACTGGAAAAAAAAATGAAATAATTGAATATTCCATGCTCAGTGCGAATATTTCCACAATTTTTTTATTATTATTATCAGAGGAAAAGGGTTAAATAAATAATTCGTCAATTGATACATTCCCTACTGTTTAAGCAGAGCGTGATGATAAAATTTTATAAGCTGTAATTGATTGTGGTACCCAGATATCAATAATTGCATTATTGTACCGGAACATTGTAAACAGCCATCTGGAAAAGTAATTTGTGTTTGGTCACAAAGTTTATGCTCCTTTGATAACAATAAATTTAATAATAGGCCCAGACGACAATGCTATTTATGAACTAGTAACTAGCACATTTGTAATAATTAATGATTTAGACAATGACTTGTTATTGAATTTAACTGCTTGTTATGATTTAATTTCCAAAGACACTGAATCTGTTGTTTTGAATGTTAATACGGTTAGGATTGAAGAAATAGATATGTCTAGTGAACTGACAGATGACATTTAAGTAGGTATGAAAAATGTGACAAATATTGCAGAACATGTAGGTGTAATGCAAGATAGAGAAAACAAAAAAATGCGCTTTATTGACAAATGTGAATCGGCATCAGATGTTTCCCCCAAAAATCTTCGAAAGCTGCATCCAATGAAGAAAGTATTAGTGACTACTCATCTTTCATAATCTAGTTAAATTGTCCATGAAGGGAAAAAGAAATGTAATAATGTTGTGGAAGAAAAGCATTGTACTACTGAAATTCAAAATGAATTTGATGAGCCTGTAATCAATAATCCTAGTGTTGAACCCGATTCCCGTATTTCTATTGACAACTTTCGAGATACATCAAAGAAAAAGAACAATAATGAAGTCCAAGATGTACTCAAACGAATCTTCAATGATGTTAGCATGGATTCGAATGATAGTGCTAATAATACAAATGAAAGTTGTCCTAAAACCGATTTCAGCCACGAATTGGAAAAAGTTGATAATTTAATGAATCAGTATGAACATAATGAATCAGTAGACAATAAAGGACGAAAGAAAAAACACAAGGAAAAAACTTGTGCGATGAAAAATTAATATTTTTCAAAAATCCTGAGTCTGTAAATGAATCTGAATTATCCGATGTACTACAAAGTATTCCTGAAAAGAAACGTAAAAAGAACCATTGTATAAACATTGAAAGAGCAGAATCTAGCAAGAACGTGGTTTTACTCTATGTGCATGGCATCGATGAAACTCATTTGAAAAGGAAATGCAAGAAAAAGAACAAATTCAAAAAGGCTGTGAATCTTCCACGGTTCCATCCACAAAAATTGTTCTCCTCAAAATACTCGTCTATAGCGATGTTACTAGGTGTTGAAAGATTCCTCATATGTGTGAGATTGAGAAGAAAAATATCATCCCGAATGCTAATTCTATGTCGTTTACAAGCTTTCGTTGATTGACACTAGATTCTGATGTACACTTTGGACTGCAAAAAACACTCCATATGATAAGACTTACAATATATATATATATATATATATATATATATATATA
>BMAW01090771.1:0-15367 GCA_019974015.1 Nephila pilipes
AAATTCCCGATACAGGGAGTTTGCAGCTTTTACCTTTCTCCATAACAATTGACTTGAGGTAGACGATGTGATGGAAGAGACATACCTGATCCAAGATTCTCTCTGACTATGTCGCCTTACTCTGCGAGCAATTGCCCTTGCCCTTTTAAATTCTATGAGATTTTCGGTTGTGGGATATCGTCTGAAGATACCCCACAATTTCCTTTGTTCCCGGTAGGAAGATTGACATTCCTTATTCCACCATGGTTTACTCATCTTCCTCTGTGATGTTCCACTCTTCGGTATCGCTGCATCAGCAGCGTTCACGATAGAGGCAGTGACATTGCGGACAGAGTCATTAACATCTCGATCTTGAACCATTGTACCGGTAATAACTGCTAACCGTGTGAATATATCCCAATCTGCCCGGTTGAAGCGATAAGTGGGAGGACGTAAACGCACCCCACTACCATGAACCTGGCAGACTAGGAGAGGGAAATGATCACTATTATAGAGATCATTTAGAACCTCTAAATTCAGCGACGGTAGCAGTGTCGGTGAACAAATGGCTAGATCAAGGGAATGAAATGTCCTAGTGGGAGCATGGAAATACGTCTTCTCGTCGGTGTTCAGCAGACAGAGACTGTGATCAGAGATCAATCGCTCGATCTGCCGACCGCGAGAATTTGTACCATTATACCCCCACTGAGGGCTGTGTCCATTAAAGTCACCTAGCAGAGGAAGGGAGCTGGTAACTGATCGACTAGTCGGTCTAAATCCATTTGTGACACAACATCGTTAGGTGGCAGATAAATGCAGCAGACTGTGATTAAAGTGCGAGCATGAATTCGCACAGCCACAGCCTGCAACGATGTGGTCAGTGTAACGACGTTATGAGGACAGTTCTGGGATGCGAATATACAAACACCTCCAGAAGAAGGTGATGATGCAGTGAGTGAGTGAATGTAAGGTTTATTGGCGCAAGAGCCAGATATGGCTATGCTGCGCCAAACAAGATTAAACTGTGGTCTAGACATGAAGTTGAAAAAAGATAAGTGGTTGACAAGAAGGAGGGTCGAAAATAGAGAAGGATCGCTAGGGTATCCCGGGAGTGCGTCACCCGTGTTTACCAAAGACAGTAACCCCCATGGGAAAGAAAAAGATCACTAGGGTACCTCGGGTTCATGAAGCCCGTACTTACCTGAAGAAGGTAAGTCCCTGAGTTCCCCTGATATAATCCCCAGGGGCAGGGTGCCCGGCTATATCCCCAGACGCTGGGTACCCATTTTAGTCGCCTTTTACGACATGCATGAGCTACAGTGAGACTATTCTGTCATCCCCAGTCACCACACGGGTCAAGGTGATGCTGCATCAACAACCCGTCGTACACAATGATATCCACGCACACGGGTAGTCATATTACTCTTCAGAAAAGTCTCCTGAAGAGCAATGCAGACAGGTTGGTGCGTAGATAGTATGGATTTGAGATCCTCTAGTCTGGGTCGTAAACCACGGCAGTTCCAGGAAACAAAAGCCATTAATTGGGCGCACTCGAAGTTTAAGGTCCCGTTTCCAGGACCCCCATGGAGTCATAATCTTCGGGCGATGGGTGTAGTACCACCGCATCCCGTCAATGACTCTAGTCTTTTTGAGAGGAACGCTATTCTTCGCATTAAATTTTAGTTTTTGCCTCTGCAAAGCTTTAGACCTGGCTAATGGCCTAGTCTGTTGAGCCTTTGCAGAGGAAGGGGTTTTTAAAATATTTATTTTTTTCTTGGGTGGCAGAGCTTTAGTGTCAGATTGTGGTGTCTTTTGTAGGTTGCGGTTTCTTAATGGTAGGAAGAGGTTCAGGACATTGGGTGGATTTTGAAACTTTAGTGTTCTGGGTTGCCGTAGCGTAGCTTTTTCCCTGTACAGGAGTACGGGAAGAAACTACACGGCGAGCCTCGGGATAAGACAAATTCTGCAACGTCTTCACCGTTGAAATTTCCTTTTCCTCCGCCCATTTAGGGCAAGAACGAGATTATGCAGGGTGGTTGCCCTGACAGTTGACGCACTTTTCTGCAGCGTTACAGGAAGCACTATCGTGTCCTGTTGCTGTACAGCGAGAGCACGTCAACTGTCCCCTACAAGCGTTCTTGGAATGGCCATATCGTTGGCAATTAAAACATCTCAGAGGATTTGGAATATATGGTCGGACGGAGAGTCGGAGATATGCGGCCTGAACTGTCTGTGGCAGGGTAGGAGTCGAAAAGGTCAAGATGAGGTGCTGGGTGTTAAGCACCTTACCATCTCTCCTAATCGTAATCTTCCGGACACCACAAACCAGCTGGTCCTGCAGATTCTCCAAAATCTCTTCCTCCGACACGTTTTCCAAATCCCTTGAGGATACCACGCCACGAGAGTAGTTAAGATTCCTATGCGGTGAAGTTGTAACAGAATAGGGTCCTAAGGTCTTCATAATCAGTTTTGCTTGATGAGAATTGCAAACTTGTATTAAAAGGTCACCAGAACGTAGCTTCTTTACTTCCTGAACTGTTCCTACCATTCCTTGTATACCCTTTTGTATTAAAAAGGGAGATATTTTTTCAAAACTATCTGTTTCTCTTTTAATGAGAAAGAAACGGAAATTGGTATTGTTATTACTAGTGTCTGATGTTGAGTCCATATTTAAAGAATTGGATTCGTACTGTTCTACTCGATCAGCCCAAGTTTTATTATTTGCTTTATTAGTCGCTTTGGGAGCCAAAATCGAATTATCTTTAGTTGTAACCATTTTGCCTTAGAAAAAAAAAATTCCACGGAAAGAATTCTAGTTCGATGGGGCCTCCGCCAGACCCCATCTCCCCACCCTTTCCTAACGCGGAAATGAGTAACCGACGGAGAGATTCGTTTCAGCCGGACAATGTGAACTGCCCCATTACGTGCCCAAGCAGAGGCACAGGTCCAAGGCCGAAGCCAAGGAGGATTTCTCGCAATGGGAGGGAGGTCACACCATCCAGCCACACGCAACCAAGGCTCTCCCTCTGGGAACATTTTGAGGATGACGTTCCGAAACTGTAACCGACGGCGCACGCATCTCCTCTCCTCGCACACCCTTCCCCAACCAGGGCCTTTTCCAATCACACCCATGCGGTCTCCCACTAGGTACCTCCGCATGAGGGGTACTGGGGCCCCGTATTGCCAGAGCTAGGCACGCAGGAGATCGGCATTGATACGCCGTCGGCCTTTTAGTGTTTTAGTAGAGACACCACAAATATTTTTTTTTATTTTTAAATATTTTTATTCCTTTTTTTTATTTATATATATATATTTTTAACACAAGAGTTAATACAAACACTAATAATAAATAAAACTATGTTAGTTTAAACTGTTTTCCGCCTGATATAAAATATCAAGCGGAAAACCCCCCAAAGCAAAACACATGACAGAAAAAAAGAGGGGGGAGAAGAAGAGGAAAAAAAAGATCACTGAGGTACCTCGGGGTTGTGAAGCCCGTACTCATCTCAGGTAGATGAGCCCCCTGAGGGGGGGGGGCATTTGCGAGAGTAGGCTGGGTGGTCACCTTTACAATTCGGACACAAAGGTTCCGAATTACATTCTCTGCTTTCGTGCTCTACGATGGAACAACGGACACAAGTCTGTTGACCACGGCAAGCTGGTACTGAATGCCCAAACCTTTGGCATTTAAAGCAGCGCAAAGGATTGGGTATATAAGGTCTGATTGAGCAGTTCAAGTATTCTATCATGATGGATTTCGGGAGTGTAGGGCTATTAAAGGTGAGTTTTAAATGTTTTGTATTTATAACTTGACCATCACGACGGATTATAATTCGTCGGATGGCACTTAAATTTTGTTCTTTTATGGATTCTAAAATGTCAATCTCTGTGTCATGCAGAAGTTCCGGTTCTGATATTACGCCACGTGATGAATTTAAGGAGTAATGAGGGAAAATTGTAACTGGATTATTGCCAAATATTTTTAAATTTAGTATCATTTCCGCCTGTTTATAATTACCCACTTCAACTAATATATTTCCAGTATTTTGTTTTTTTATAGTTTTAACATCTCCAACTATACCTAATATTGTTTTGTGTATAAGAATTGCTGATGTATTTTAAGTGATCCGTCTGTTTTTTTTAATTATACAAAATCTATTTTTATTGGTGTTTAATAAAGGTTTATTTAAATTAATTTTCAAACGTTGCTGCAACTCAATGGATGGAGAGGACGATGGATTAAGGCCTCCATCAAGGCACGAAGGGTTTTTTGGATCCATAGGGGAAGGTTTACGTTCATTCCAGTGCGCCTCCACCCACCACATGAGTCCAACAAGGGGAGGCACCCCTAACTGCAATACTAACCCTTCAGCAAAGTAGTTGGGGTTCGTAAGGAACCCCTCAGAAACAATTACTAGCCGATTGACAAGAGCGGGCTCACTCCTGCCACCAATCTACGGAGAAGCATGGGCCAAAGGGAACGCAACAGGATCCCCAGACTCCACTTTCCCCCGGCACGGGTCGCCGCACACGGCAAACATGCAGGTCACGTCAAGAAAGAAAACCTTGATCTAACGTTGAAGTTACAAAATGAACTTTTCATTTTTAAATTCCCAACTAAAAATATACAAAACTAAATACAGAAAGTAAGGAACAAAAAGTAACGAACATAAAATAACCGGAAAATCAACCCCAAAAAAGAAATAAAAGGAACTTCATTTGAAATCTGCAAA
Source organism: Nephila pilipes (assembly GCA_019974015.1). Lineage (NCBI taxonomy): Eukaryota > Metazoa > Arthropoda > Arachnida > Araneae > Nephilidae > Nephila > Nephila pilipes. Next base: position 4,713 of record BMAW01090771.1, read on the forward strand.
TAAAAATTTAACCAAAAAAAGATTTTTTTTGTCTTTCTTTTACTTATTTTTCCACTCGGGTATCTCGGGTACGTGGCCTCCCGTACTCAGCGGAAGATGAGCCCCTCAGAGGAAAAAAGGAAAAGAAATGCCAATTTGACAAGAAGGGTTGAAAATAGAAGGATCTCTAGGGTATCCCGGGGGCGCGTCACCCGTATTTACCAAAGACAGTAAACCCCATGAAAAAGAAAAAGTTCACACAGGTCCCTCGGGTTCGTGAAGCCCGTACTTACCTGAAGTAGGTATATCCTGAAGGTCTGTTCGAGCATGAAATTATGCTCTGTTCACCCATTGTTTTCCCGGAAAACCCTTGTGGAAAGGAGACAGTCTTTTGTTAATTGCGCAACAGGAATAGAGTCTAGCAGCGAGTACTAAGAACACCTTTCCCACTGTGTTGAACAACAAGACTGGTTTCCAGTTGATATCTAAGGGATCCCCGGTTTTGGGGAACAGGACGACTTTAGATTGTTTCCATGAGGCGGGAATCGTAGAGAGGTCTAGAGCACGGTTATTTTAGTTTTTATTAACGTCGCACTAGAAGCAACACGAGCTATTGGCGACGGACCTCGTAATTTTGAACCACGGTCAAGTGACGAGGACGACACCTGAGCTGGAACCCCCTCTCCTAACACCCCCACCACGCCAACGGAAGGACTTTGGGCCCCGACAGATTTAACTTGCGTCAGCCCCGGCTACACGGCGGGTCTTTGGTGGCCAAGGATCGAACCTGCGACTGAACGAAAACCGCCGGTCACGAATCCGAAGCCACGATCACTAGGCTACCGCGGCCCTCCGTTGAAGGAGGAGCAGGGGACTCAGTTGAAATAGACGGAATGGCTTCCATACGATCCTTTGCAACAGTCGCTGGCAAAAAAATTGGGAATGAGGGGCAACCCACTGAGGGTGCCCAAAAACACGAGAGGGGTTCTTGTTGCAGTCGACTTCCAATCTGTAGACGTGGATTGGTCCTGCGTGAATGGTCAGTCGATTCGTCAGAAAAAAGACATTGGTCATCCGGAACCACTTCAATAGAGTTGGAAGAGATGAACAGCCCAGCGCCATGATCAATTTGCTCAATACTGAATGAATGTATTGGTGCAAAAGCCAGGTATAGCTATGCTGCGCCAAACAAGATTTAACTGCGGTCTAGACGTGAAGAAAATAAATAAATAAATAAATAAATAAAAAAAAAAAGAGGGCAAATTTGGTTGACAAGGAGGGTCGAAAATAGAGAAGGATCACTAGGGTAATCCAGGGGCGCGTCACCCGTGTTTACCAAAGACAGCGAGTGAGTGAATGATAGTGCTGTTTATTGGCGCAAGAGCCAGATGTGACCACACAAGGTAAATCTGTGATCTAGACGTTAAAACAATGAAAAAAGATTGGTTGACAAGAAAGGACATGTGAGAAAGTAAAGTCTATTGGCACAAGAACCAGATATGGCTATGCTGCGAGAAACAAGATTTAACTGTGGTCTAGACGAAGAAATTGTAAAAAGACAAATTCGGTTGACAAGGAGAGTCGAAAATAGAAAAGGATCGCTAGGGTAACCCGGGGAACACGTAACCCGTGTTTACTAAAGACAATAAACCCCATAGGAAAGAAAAAGATCATTAAGGTGATGCCCGTACTTACCTGAAGAAGGTAAGACCCTGAGTTCTCCTTATATAATTCCCAATGGCAGTGTGCCCAGCTATACTCCCAGACGCTGGGTACCCATTTTAGTCGCCTCCTACGACATGCAGGAGCAACATTGGAACTATTCTGTCAATCCCGGTCACCACACGGGTATGGCTCTACACCGAAGAGGAGAGGCAGCGAACAAGATAAGTAATTTGATGAAGCAGCGGGGCCGACGTCGAAATTAGGCTTAAACAATCAAAGTGCAGCAATCAGCATGACATAAAATTTGAAATATAAGGCATAAAACTTTGAAAAAACACAAGAACTCTCGAATTAATTTGATTACCTATTTGGCAAGTTTCGAAGTAAAAGTCCAAAGCAGTTTATTTGGCTTCGAATCAACATTGCTATAATTTTTATCATTCCAACATAAAACGTTCGTATGACAGACTTTTCAGTAACCCTTTTATAACGAGATTTTCAAAAAACTCATTTCAGTAACTGAATACCAGTATAGTAAAATCCGTTAAACAAAATTGTCTTTTACTTTAGCCACCACAGAAATATACTAAGAACAAATATATATTAGAAGAAATTCGAATGCAGTTTTAATTAGCTTACACATGGTTTGTCCAATACGAATATCAGATGAAATTGTTCTTGTCAATGGGAAGGAACGGTAGGTGGAAGGAAGGGGAGACGTAAGTCAAGAGAATCTTTTCAGCTGCCTCAAAGCAGTTGGAGTGTGTAGAACTAGCCTAAATGTTAAAGTGTTTTAGTGCTCACTTTGAGTGAAAATACAGCTAACCATCAATCATCGTTGTGCCATCAAATTTTGTATAAAACTGAACAAATTAGCTATGGAGACTTCCAAGGAAGAAGCCAATGTCCAGTACATATGTTTTTGAATAGCGTCCAACATGAAACTGAACAGATGAACATGACGAAAATTGAAGACTTTTTGAACTGGGATTGATGATTAAGTGTTCGAATGATTGAGTTAAATTTAACGAAATCCACTGTACATTCAATTGCGACTAATTATTTATAAATATGTAAGGTGTGTGCAAAATTTGTGTGATGAACGCTGTTCAAAGAATTTTACAGTTCCCATCTCCCACCTACTCATTTGGGTCCCTCCAACCAAAAAAGCTTAAAATTACACAAGTGATGCAGTTCAAGCATTTTCGATGGGGTGCCTGAATAGCATTGCGGTCATTTCATTGTGTATTCACACAAGAGTCATATTTTCAAAATTATTAGCCCACTGTACATACATATTAAATAAACTCCTTTACACGATTATTGTCAAGATTCTTAATGGGCAAACCATGTGTGTACAATCCCGTCACATCGTCTTATGTGAAAAAAAAAAAACTAATCCAGATTTCCTTGTACAATTTTATTTGAACAATACATGTTTGTTAAACTAAATTGAAACATAAAATTCTTATTGCAACATTTGTAGAACAATTTAATAAAACAAATTGAAATAATGTAACAAAAATGTTTTTTTCCCTTTCTTATTGTAAAAAATATTTAGAAAAAAAAAATTCATTAGCTAGTAAAATAGTTTAAAGAGAGTGTAGCGATTCCTTAGTACAAGAAGGTCAATCTTGCACCATAAGCTATATTACAAATTTCGCAACATTCTTGAGAAAGGTTTGTGAAATTCTGGCAGAATTGACTTTTTTTTTTAAGAAAGTTTTATCAGGGATTATGACAAAGTAAGTAAATTAGTTTTTAATAAATCAGATAAAAAAAATGGTTAAAAGTTAAATTTTAAAATAATTTCATCCAATCACCATAATTAAGTTTGAAATAATTTTTAATATTCATGTTGTAAAATGAATTATAATTAAAAAGAAATTAGATGATTCAATTTGGGTGAGCTTTAATTGAGAATCAAATACCAATTTAAAATTCAGATATTTATATAAAAGTATGAAGTATCAATTTAAAAGGTATAGGTACTATGCCTATTTCTCCTTTGAAAAGTAGCAGTTTTATAAAACGAATGTTTGGTGTATATAACGAGACATAAAATTGTAATTTTAGCAATAATGATTGTAAAACCATAGCTTTTAAAATGACTTAAGGACAAAAAATTAAGTTTAAAACAAAGTACATGAATAGAATTTAAATTTAAATCTTTAAAAGATGCGAAAAATTTAAAATGTTCAAGGGCATTCCATTCTTTAGGGAAAAGGAACTCTCCAAAACATTAGAAGTATTCTGTTTGTTTTCCCATTTCCTTGAAATTCCCATTTTTAGAAAAATAAATACAGATAGCTTTTACAGAAGACAAAGGTTTCAAGGCACGTAATATATATATATATAAATGCGCATTTTAGCTTAAGCACTTGGAGAGGATGATTGTCTTGATCATATATTACTATTCTTAGTTGCATATTGATTATTATGGAGCTTGTAATAATATCCTTTCATTTTCAATAACTCTTGATGCGTTCCTCGTTCCACAACTCTACCTTTATGGACGACAATAATGGAATCAGCAGTTTGAATAGTTGTCAATCGGTGAGCAATAATGATACAGGTCCTCCCATTTCTAGCATTATCAAGTGCTTCTTGAACAATCTAAAATGAAACCATACGGTACCATTCAAAATATTAAACTGCCATCATAAAAAAATTTAAAACATCTTTCAATCATTTAATTGTTGAAATTATTATTTTTAGTTCAGTTAGTATTATTTTCAATTTTACATTAATTTATCGCAAAATGAGATATGAATTTCTTAGAAAAACATTTAAATAGAACAATTATTAACTAAAATTCTCCGACACATCCAAAGATTTCTTAAAAAATAAGATTAAAATCTGATTATTAAATTTTTTTAATTAAATATCGATTGTCCCTAGCGTTGTTATTGATCAAAAGGATTTCAAAAATATTCCCAAATGGAATTGAAAAGGAAACCTAATTGCTCATGACACAATATACATATTAAAAATAGACAAGACGGCAAAAAATCCATCAAGATTAAAATAAACAAAAGTAAATTTTAAAAAATGGCAGAATAAAACATTAAATACCTGCATCTATAATTTGAAAAAACATGATCTGAACTTAATTACGACTCAGTTAAATGACATGTTATCGAATTTTGAACATAGCGAATGAAATAAATGCCCACTTTCATGTCTCACTTACATGCTCACTTTCAGCGTCCAGTGCAGATGTAGCTTCGTCGAGCAAAAGGATTTTTGGATCTCGCAATAAAGCTCGAGCAATTGCAACACGTTGTTTCTGACCTCCACTGAGTTGGGTACCTTTTGTTCCAACAGTTGTTGCATAACCCTAGAAAAATTTACAATCTTGTTTACAGTGAAGAGTCTAGTGAGCAGTCTCAAAACTATCGAAAGCATGAATTCATTTTTCTATCCTTAAAATTTCTCTTTCATCTGAAGGATTTTGATTTAATTCATTTTGATTTGAAGGATTTGATTCATTTTGAAGCGTTGCATACCTGAGGCAAAGAAGCGATAAATTGGTGAATATTTGCTTTCCTAGCAGCAGCAATTACTTCATTCATATCAACAGGTTCAAAATTATTTCCATATGCAATGTTTTCTGCTATGCTGCAGCTAAACAACACTGGTTCTTGAAAAACTAGTCCAATATGGGATCTAAGATTTCTTACATTTATGTCTTTGATATTTACATCATCCAAGAGCTGGAAAACAAGGAAATCTTACGATTTTTATTTACTCAACGTTACATTCAAACAATAAAATGTAAAAACACAGAACATTACGATAAAAAGCATTGCCTTGACATTTCATTTGCATGTCTTAAATATGTTTAAAAAACTATAATCAGCTGAATACTATGGATAAAAAAAATTCCAATCAAACAGAAGAAATAAAGTTTAATAAAATTCAAAGTCAACACTATTTTTAGGTACTACAACTACAATTTAAAGATTCTTTCAACAACCAATCTACTGTTAAAGAAGGAAACTCACTATATTTCCAGAATCTGTATCGTAGAAGCGTTCAATGAGCTGAATACAAGTACTCTTACCACATCCGCTGCTTCCTACAAGAGCAACTGTTTTCCCAGATTCAATTTCCATACTCAGGTCTCTTATAACTTTTACTTTGGGACGGGTGGGATAGTTAAAGTACACATTTTGAAAAGAAATAGTTCCATCTATATTTTTCTGAAATCGAATTTAAAAGATGTTTGAATAAGAAATATTAAAAAATCCAGTTAATAAAATACTTATACCCATTTGATGAATTACATTAAGTATATCAGCACACTCAATTTATATTAGAACACCAAGAAGTTTACAGCCACAAAACAATTTTATGGTGGTTTTAAGATTTCAATCACTATTGATATAATTACATACATTACAAATTATAAAATTAAATATTTTTTTATTATTTACAAGTAAATATACTCCAATAACTTGGCTACATTATCTTTGGTATTCAATACCATATGAATAAATATTTTACTTATAATTATAGGCAAATTAAACAAATTTCTCAAATAATTTTTATTATTTTTTGAATATAACAAAGTAAAATTATGAATCTAAGCAAAATTTATATATTAACTCAATTTTGACGTTCTTCTGCAAATTGTTGAGCAGATTTAGTCAGTGTAAGAGGCACAATCTCCATAAAATCAATAAGCCTTTTCAGAAATTAAAAACTAGCTTACTTAAACTATTAAAAAAATTAGAAATTTTTAGGAGTGTATGTTTTTACTGCGATTTCTATCCAATTATTTTACAGCATAATATTCTCATCTTTAAAAATGCTATGAGAAAAATGATAGTGAATCATAAGAAACGATATAAAAGGATAACCGAGAGAAATGACTACTCCATGTACCATTACAGACATAACTCTTCAATAACAATTCATGATACCTTAAAACAGTAATGATAAAGAATACAAAATCTTAATCAAAATTATTTCATGATTATAAAAATAAATGTAATGAAGCTTAACTAACATACAAATATTATTGTCATTCTATTACTATTATTTCCTTAAAAGACAAAAACTTAATTGCTATAATCATGTATAATATTATTCCAATATCTACAAACAATTTTTCATACTTTACTAAAGGAAACTTATTAAATACAAAATTATGAACTATTTACATTCTAGCATGTGTTTAACAGAGCATACAAAATTTTATTCCAATAACTCCAATGTCTTATCTGATGCATAACGAGAGAGAGTGCCTCAGTATTCAAAACTTAATAGCGATTGTTTATTAACAATGCACTCAGAAGCAACACAAGAACTATAGATTATGGACCATGCAATTTTGATTTAAGTGGTATTAAGGCTTGAGTGAGTGACAGTTGAGTTTTATGGTGCAAGAGAACCAAAGCCCCCTGTAATTTTGAGTCTCAATCAAACGATGAGGACGACACTTGAGCTGTTTAGTTTTATTAACGTCGCACTAGAAGCAACACGAGGGCTATTGGCGACGGACTTCGTAATTTTGAACTACAGTCAAGTGACGAGGACGACACCTGAGCTGGCACCCCCCTCTCCTAACATCCACACCAAGCCAATGGGAGGACTTTGGGCCCCGAATAGATTTAACGTGCATCAGCCCCGGCTACATGGCGGGTCTTTGGCGGCCAAGGATCGAACGAAAACCGGCCGCTAGTCCACGACCTTGACCGCTAGGCTATCGTGGCCCGACACTTGAGCTGACCCCTCCCTCTTCAAACTTCCACTCCACACGAACAGGAGGTCTCCCGTTTGGTTAGGTTTTTATTCACGTCACACTAGAAGCAACATGAGGGCTATTGGAGACAGAACTCGTAATTTTATACCTTCGTCAAGTGACGAGGACGACACCCGAGCTGACACCTCCCTCTCCTAACGAGGAGGTTCTTCGGACCTTGACCAGATTTGGCATGCATCAGCTTCACTACACGACAGGATTTAAGTGGTATCAAGGCTTGAGTGAGTGATGGTTGAGTTTTATGGCTTAAGAGCCAAAGCAGGCAATGCTGCGCAAAACATTTGTTAAAATCATAAAAAAACTATATTAAAAAATACAAAACAAATATCATTATCAAGGCTCGAACCCACAACTCAATGAAAACAACACTGGTTGCGAGTCAGTTACTGTGGGCACTGGGTTACTACAGCCACGAGTTACAAAATGATGGAAAGTTTATCATGAAATTTTCCTGTTAAAAGAGGCAGGGAAGAAGATGCCAAAGAATGAAGGAAAATGTTATTCTTGGAATATGCCATTGATAGTCATATCCCTAGCAAAATTTAAATTCCCTTTCATCATTGTGAATTGGTAACTACTCATTTTGTTGTTTCAATATCAGTTTATTTCGCACTTAAATGGTTTAAACATAACACACGATGACATTGTTCTACCACACATGAAACAAGTTTCATAAATTACTTATTTCAGTGATTAAATTAACGCTGGTTCCCTTTTTTAAAATGGGAAAAAATTCAGATATACATAAAAATATTTTTCTAATTTAAATGGAAGAAGAGTGTTTAACAAATTACAGAATTTTGGACCATTGCTATAAAAAGACAGGCAAAGAGCAAAGAAAGTAGTTACAGAAAAAAAAATGTAGAACTTCAGATAATTTGTCAAATGTATTTGCTGACAATTCTTTAAAAACACTGTATTATAAAATTTGTGTGTCGAAACATTAACCATTAGTTTGCAGCTTCTGTAGTATTGATTCAAATATCCAGCTATGTCAGGCCTGACCAACCTAAAAGACTTTGCAACACATTTTATTTCAGCGGATCGCTTTATATGTGTGCGGGAAAGTAATGAATTCGATGCCAACTCAAAATCTCATGTTAAAAACTACTACAACTTTCATCTTTCGAGTTAAGGGAAGAGACAAATCCTCTCCTGGACCACATTAGAGAAATCATGAGTGTTACATCGCGAGCAGAAAAGAAATCTTAACTGGTAATGTTTTTAGATAACGTGTCACCGATATGACGTCATCCCACACATCTGGCAAAGAGTAATCAGAAATTTGCATTAAACATTATCATCTGTTACGTCACACAAAGTTTTTCTGATTGGATACCGATTCTTAATTGCCAAGTTGACTATGTCAGACACAGATTCCTGATGTATATAAAGAGATGAATGGTGTTACTATAAGCTTACGTCTACTACACCAGCTTATACTACTGTAGTTTTTCACACACCGAAGCAGCACTTTTTAGTGCTATTGTGCGAAGGTGCGGTTTAACTTGATTTTTCGGTAACGACTGATTGGATTATTGGACTTTGAATATGGAGTGAGTGAGTGATTGTAAAGTTTATTGGCGCAAGAGCCAGATATGGCTATGCTGCGCCAAACAAGATTAAACTGTGGTCTAGACGTGAAGTTGAAAAAAAGGTAAAAGTGGTTGACAAGAAAGAGGGTCGAAAATAGAGAAGGATTGCTAGGGTATCCCGGGAGTGCGTCACCCGTGTTTACCAAAGACAGTAATCCCCATGGGAAAGAAAAAGATCACTATGGTGCCTCGGGGTCATGATGCCCGTACTTACCTGAAGAAGGCAAGTCCCTGAGGTCCCCTGATATAATCCCCAGGGGTAGGGTGCCCGGCTATACCCCCAGACGCTGGGTACCCATTTTAGTCGCCTTTTACGACATGCATGAGCTACAGTGAGACTATTCTGTCATCCCCGGTCACCACACGGGTCACTTTGAATATGGAAATGGAATTCAGTAGCATACACCTATCTATGCCATATAGAAGAAAAATTTCAGGACACTACTAGCGAATTCTACCAATGAGCATACGCCATGTATAAGTCTGCTGAGCAAGCAAGAACCAAGGCGGAGGGTGAGTACGACTTATTTCCTTACTGTCCTATTCCTGGCTGCCTCTACCACACTAAATTACCTAACAAAAACAAACAAAAGCGCACAGACGAAGAAGGATCCATTACCCCTCCTAGGAGCAAACAAGCTAAAAAATCATTTTTAGAACAACACATCCCCCCAAATTACAGAAACTAATAATAAATTTAAAAAACTTCAAATTAACACACAAGAGATCTCAGAGAATTCTCAGCATGAGGAAATAACGGAGGAACTCGTCCCTCAACTCTAAGAAAAATTACCGCCACCAGTAATGCTTAAAATTACTAAAAATTACAGAACCCAGCTTAAGGAACTCACTGATTTTTGAAAATTTAAGAACTAAACTGTCGGGTGAATACAAAAAGCTATACGTAAGCACCCCGGGGTAATACAGGCAACTTACCAAATACCTACGAGACTCTTCGAAATTCGAACACGAATTTTACGTGATTAAACCCTTTCAGGAATGCCCATTGAAAATTTGTATAAAAGGCCTACCAAGGGAGACGCCAACGGATGAAATTAAAGAGGAACTCAACAGCATAGGTTTCTTCCCTATAAAAATATGCCAGTTACAAAACAGCAGATCCAAAATGCCACTCCCAATTTTCTTGGTCACGTTATCAGAACAGAGGAAGCCCAAGAAATATTCAACATAAATAGACTATGTTACATGACCATAAGAGTCGAAGGATATAGAGGACGAGGAGTTACACAATGCTTCCGATGTAACTACTTCCATCACTCGGCAGAAAATTGACATATGTTTCCCAGATGTTTAAAGTGCGGTAATCCTCACTTAACCCGAGATTGCAATATCAAAGAGAAAATTCGCAACCCGAACTGCATAAACTGTGTAAAAATTGGACACATCGCTTCCTACTGAGGCTGCGCAGCTTTCCCAAAACTCCCACAAAATAAAACAAATACACAACACAAAACAAATACAAAAATAAAACAAGGTCACAACACAAATTCCATATACCTAACTACATCATTTATAGAGACGACAGATTAAATCAAACCATTCAACGTGCTTCAGGGGGAACCATGATCTTAGTTAAATATACCCTAACACATAACAGACCGACTACCCCACCACTCCAACACATT
>BMAW01090773.1:0-14996 GCA_019974015.1 Nephila pilipes
TCTTATAAGCTATTCCTGAGAAGTCGACATTTGATAAATCCAAAACAAATCGAGGAAAAGACTTTTTTTTTCTCAAATTCCCCTTTTGTCGGATTTCATTTTTCAGAGCCAGAAATCTTAGATCTCTACTTACCTAAGCCCTGAAAGTAATGTGTCTTTTTCAACTTGTAATTCTTATGTTGTCACTCAAGAAGAAACTTATAAGATTTTTAAAATGATTTATATATCAAACCACCCACGTTCATAAATTGAGTATGAAACCTGGAGGAAAATATGTCTACACTGGTTAAATCAAATCTGATGGCATGGAAAATTGTTGGGATACATTTAGATTTCGAAATTTGATTCGATATTTTATTTCTTGAAATTTCGTTACAGATTGTGCAAAATATATGCATGGATTGTTAAGACCAATGATTTTTCTACAGTTTTTGTATTATTCCCGCATGAACAAATTTATCGTTAGCGATATCAGTTATATTCGAATTTCGTTTAATCATGAAATCCGTGACAAATTGATTTTACTGTGTCAGAAAGCCTTCATTAGCCTATCTTCAGTAAAATTTGAAGTTTCGTTTCGACAATCGAGATGAAAATGAATAATTTTCTTATTGATAATTAAAGTTATATTATTAGTTTCTCTAAAAACATTTTGTGAGATATTTTTATTTTATACCAAAAAAGGGTAGTTTTAATAATTATTAATAAGTAACCGAGATATTTGGATAAAATTTATTCTGTTGATAAGATAATCTCATATTTAGAACATTTTTTATTTATCTTCAGATCCATTCTCTACCTTTTCAAAAAAATCTAATATTTTAGATTATCTGTTCTTAGTTAACAGATCTTTGTAAATGTTCTTACATGGTGCTAAAACTTATGAGATTCTTTTTTAAGTTTTACGTATTTTTCATTTGAAAGATGTACATTTATGTAATATGACTCTAAGTGTTCAGCTAACCATAAGCCTTTCTATATGCTTTGTAGAGCACACTTTTTAAATTATTAGTCTTCACATAAGAAAAAACTTCTGAGTTATCATGGATTATATTTATCACTTCTGCCAAACCAGTTTTATTAACTTCTCCTTTCACCAGCAATTCTTGGATATTTTTTGCAGTCATATAGTCAATAACTTCCCCTCCTAACGAATTAGCAACTTTTACTATATACATTTTGTTCTCTGCTGTCTCGATCAAATTCTACTTTCGATTTCTAAAAAAATATTTAAGTTATCGGTTTTCTTTTTAAGATGGATGAGTTCAGTGGATGTTTGTTTGAGTGAATTCGTGCTATAAAGGCACCGTATAATAAGGAAATGTTCCCTATTCTCGAAGCATGTTAGAGTATAATCTGTGCTATAAAAGTACCATAATATACGGGGGTTACCTGAATATCAAAAAATGTGCTGAACTGTAATAATAGTTCAAATAATGTTTATTGATGTTGAATCGGATGAGAAAAAAGTCCTGTAAAACTGAAATTTCTTTATTGAAGCGGAAGTCATGAGAGGAATATTACATTCGGTAAGAATATGGAACCAAGTTGTTTGCAGATGCACGGCGATTAGTTGGGACGAATTTGGTTGAGTGTTAAGTCTTAAGTACCTTTAAAAGAGAAAGTTAAAAATAAATTCACAGGACAGTTTCATCACACAGTCACACCCACACACATACACAAACACACACACACGCAGAGAGAGAGAGAGAGAGAGAGAGAGAGAGAGAGAGAGAGTATCCCATAACATATCATTCTAGAAGATTAGGGATGAGCAAAATTATTCAATTACTAAAAGTCATCACCTACACATTACACTCAGTATCCCATAGTATAACATTCTACAAGATTAGAAATGATCAAAAGTATTCAATTACTAAACTTGAAAACCTTGCTATTGTTGATACTTTTATATATATTTTAATGTTATTTAATTCGTGGTAAATTTGCAATTTCTGATCCTGATTCACTGAATTGGATTAAAAATTATCTACCAGAAGTTTTAGACGGTCTCTAAACTTTTATTATACATGATTATGATGTTGAGTATAAGAATGATTCCATAAATATTGACGCCTATGTGTTTACTCAAAATCAAATTTCTCATCATTTCTTCATTTCCTTGATACAAAAGAAATAAACGCTCATGGAAGTTTAGAAAATATGAGCAACTCAAAAGATGTTAAATGTAATGATATAATTTAACTAAAAAGATAGGAATAACAAAAGTGTTTTCTTCTTTTTTATTTACCCCTTAGTTTTTAGAAACAGACCATCTTCAATGGGATCGTCTTTTGTATCAAAAAGTGTTAAAATTTTTATCACCACTATTTTACTGGATAGAAATAATAACATATTAGTAACTATGTCATGTACTGTAAGGTGTGTTAACTTATTAAAAATTAAATAAAACAGAAGTGTGTGTGTGTCTGGCTACAAGTTTTCCCATATTCTTCTGAATCCTTTTGCATTATTTCAACTGATAATGATGGTGCCCCGCACTACAAGACACTACATATAAATTTTTGCATCAAATGTTCTAGTTGCTGTATTTTATACGAACTGCTAATATAGAGTTTTCAAATTCAAGCTCTCATTTAATTGTTAAATTGAAGCGGATGTCCGTCCTTATTAAATTCCACAGACATCATACACCTTAATCGAATAGTCAATAAGGTCACAAATAGAATAGAAGAGACGTCAGAAAAGAGTAACATAGTTCATAAAACTAACTTCATACGATATTTAAGTTCTCTCTCTCTCTCGAATATCTCTTAATTTGAATCCTAAGTAGCAATTAAACAATACATTCTTAGCTTATCAGCTCATTTGTATTGAGTTAAACATTTCTTAAATACAGAAGAATCGACTCCTATTACTTTATAATCAATAGTCACATCTAATCCATTTTATTACAATCGGTCAACTGCAAAAATTCACTCCAATTAAATAACTAATATTTTCCGTCTTCTAGTTATTGTCTACTTACATTTCTATTCCTTTTAATTATATTCCACCTATATATCACTATTATAATAATTCTGCTCTCATTGTTTTTCTTACATTCATCTAGTTTAACTAAACGCGTATTTTTTGGTTGAAAAAGTATTGTAATTTCACGCAATTCAAATTACAAAAGGCTCACTGGGTGACAGAAGAGAAAACCACTTATAGCGCAACGTCACAAATCTATAAAAATTGTGCATTTAATTTCTCAAGATTCATTAGATTTCTTTAAAACTTTAATATTAAACATAACATCCTCAAGCTAATAGCCAAGTTAAACCAGTACATCAGACAACTAAGAGATAATTCAAAAATACGCTACAAAGTTAGTTTCTTGACTAAAATACCTTGCACTAAATTATTTGAGCAAGTTATTGTCAAATATAATAATAATAATAGGTATCATTAAATAATTTGATTCTTACCTTCATATTTAATGCTTAGAAAATTACCATGTGATGCAGTATTTAGAAATAATTTTCTTATCCACCTATAATGGAAGGCAGAAAATTAGTTAAAGAAAGAAAACTTAAGTATTATGAAAAAGGTGAAATTAAATAGAATCTTAAAGTATTATAAATATAATTTATATATGGAGATCTTGTCAAATTTAAAGAATTTGAATATACTGAGATAACACAAATTAGCCTTATCATATTCATGACCATATATTTTATAGAAACTACTTTCATGTATACATTTTAAAATAGAAAAACCCAATTACCACATAAAAAATTAATTTTGAAATTATTTATATTATTGAGCTTTTTCTCTTCAATCGAGTTAAAGATTTAATACTTATTCTAATTTAAATTAAAATGTGTTGTGTTGTTTCAAGGACTTTCTCTAATGGAATTTTTCTTTCGCTTACATTTTTCTATTTTATTGTGAGTAAATAGAATAAATCCTGTAATAGAATATCATCTTTTAAATTGTTATACCAGTATGAAATCAATAAGTTATCCTATTCCATTAGGCTCTTAATTGGTAAAGCAATAAGACATTTTATATATAATTATAAGTTCTTAATATTTGTTAAGCAGTTTGTTCGATAAAATTTAGAAGTGCTTATAATGTAAATGATGATTAGGCGTTCATTAAATTCTCCTTATTAATATAAAACATAAAATATATACTTTTTATAAATACTGATTTCAGTCATTTCAATTACCAATAACATTATAAGTAACATATGTTTTTGCCTCCTCTAATTATGATTGTAAGAAGTAGCTAAATAATGTTAAAAAATTATTTTGATTTTTAAGCTATAAAATAGTAAATTAAATAAATGATCTTACTTATGGAAATTAAATTTTTTGTAAAATGAAAGAAAATTTCCCACTCATATTTACAGCAGAAGACGACGTTGTTCTAAATTTAATGCATCAATTTAATCTGAAATACCTTTAAAAACGTGAAGAAGCTTTAATACTATTCCCTTAAAACCAACTTCGCTCGCTGTTTAGAATGACTTGAAGATTTTTATTGCTAAAGCAATATTTGTTAAAATTATTGAAGTAGAACGATGACGTAGACAAATTTAAACCTTTAAGCAAGAATATAATTAACAAATTTATATCGCCTTCGAAAAATAAAGCTTTTTCAGCTTAAAAGATCTTGAAATCAGAAATGATTTATTATGAAATAAAAATTGTAATCCTCAAGCATAAACAAAAGCTCTGAATGATAAGAAGAGTTTAATAACTTAAAACAGACTCAAAGCTATTATTTTATACTTTTTGAGATTTATGTACCCTGCTTTCATTTAAACAGCGTAGTTTTATTCTTTATGTATTGATTATATATAATTGTGATGTTTAAAACTAGGAAAACTCTTCTCTGCTTTGAGTTACACTTATTAATTTACAAGATCACAATGTGGTATTACTATATCAATTCATTAATAACCTTTCCTGAAAATGGGAGATGGGCCTTATTTTTTACATGCACAAGCATGTGCTGCTATTTTGTATATGCAGGAGTAATTGTGTTTTAAATTATTTGCTGTTTTAAATCATTTGCCTAAATCAACAAATTTAAAATTTCTAGAAAAAAACAGCTTATATATGATACTTTAATTTAAATTCAATTATAATTTGTTTTCCTCTGGTAGAGAGCTATGTATTATAATAGATCCTAAATACTTAAGGAAATTTAGAGTAAAAGGCATAAAAAAAACCAGGCGAAACCTTATCTTCTTTCTATAGAAGAAGGATTTAATGAATTTAAATCCTTCTGCTGTATTAATTAAGGGCTTATTGAATTTAACTCCTTTTTTATATTAATTTAGGATTTAATGAATTCTAAATAATTCAAATAAATTTATTTCTTCATATTAAAGCATTCTTAGTACAAAATAATATTTTTCTTATAACTGTTTTAGTGATAATCTTTTTAAGCAAAAGTTTGGCTTTCAGGAAATTATTAATCAGAATTTAAAAGTTTTACAACTTGAATAAAAAAAGTAATCCCTTTTCAATGTGAAAGAAAATTTTTATTTTATGATACTTGAATTACTTAATTTCAATAATTAAAAGTGTTCAAGCTCTAATCCTTCCACAAATGAAGGTGTGTGTGAAAAAACCTATTCTTTTTCACTGTTATTTTTGGTCCACGTTAACGAAGTGATCATAAACGGTAGCTCAGGTTGGGCGTAGTTTTCTTCGAATCTTTGGCTCGTATTCTGATACCACTAAAGACCTGACATTTAGCGGGGCGGATGCACATTAAATTTGTCAAAGTTCCGCTTCTTCTTGTTGAAGAATGAATTACGACTCATGTGCCTTCCCGTCTTTTGACCGAGGTCTGTCACTAATAGAATCATGTTGCTTCTAAGTGTTGCATATTCTCAGCAAAATGCTGACAATATACGATTAATCTGACTTAAAGCTTAACATTATAAACTAAGAATTAGGATTAATAACCTTTCTTAAAATAATTTTCCAGCTTTACTGAGTATATATAAATAAGTTTATTTACAGATTTGCTAAAAAAGTAAAAATAAAAAATTGAGTCAATTCTTAAATATATCTCACGCTTTGTACAAAAACTGGTTTTTATGTTATCGTGAATTTTGAATTCTGCTAAAGGTAATTGTTTCGTTGAATTATGGGAATTTATTCTACACGGAACGCGTAGTGCTAGCAAATAATTATTTCTACTCATTACTTTTTCAACTCCCCTTATATTGCATTATAAATATATTCCTTCATTGCTAAGCTTATTTAAGTTATAGATACATTAGATAATAAGGAAAAAACATCAATCGATTGAAAACGAAGTAAATCATGACTAACTTCGGTTTTGTGGAATGGAAAGTTAAACTAGCTTGTATGAAAAATTTTCAACGTTAAACTATTTTTTAGAAATAAAAAGAATGAATTCTTAATTATTTTTTCTCAAGCCCTGCTTAAAAAATTTCAGGCTCAAACACAAAGATGCAAATGGCCTCATTTATTTTTAAAAGAGCAAATACCAAAAGAAAAAAAAACCTTTCCATTGCAAAAAAACTGACTAAAAATAAATAAAACATAAAAGTAATTGAAAGTGAGCTTTTATATTTTTTAACTTAAAGATGTAGAGCATTGCAAAATAATTTCATTCATTTAAAAGAATAAAAATTTCAATGATACATTTAAGGTGAAATAAAATCGAACAATATGTTTTTTACTAAAATATTCGGTTGGGAGGTTTTAGTCAAAATGAAAAAAAAAAAAAAAAATATTAAAATCGAAAAAAAATGTCATTTGGCTTAAATGAAGCAAAAAATACGCTACTTCTTACCTTGATAAATTATTCAGTTTGTTTTTGTTTTTTCTTCTGCTGTTTTCTTGAAATATTGAATTGCCCTTTATATTTAATGACCCAGTTTACAGTAAATAAGATTTATTGAGTAAAATTTCTTTTCAGTTCAAATGTTTCCTCACTTTATAGTCACTTTTGAAATATTAAGAATCACACTTTTTAGTTTAAAAACATGTCCTTCTTTATTCGATTTATTTATGACATAATGAAATCTTAAGGAAATGGTATATATATATATATATATATATATATATATATATATATAAAGAAAATGCATTGATACAGATGGTATTAATTAAGGAATGAATGGATTAACATCTAATTTTGAAAATAGCCGCAATACAAAAAAAAATAAGTATTTCTTTTTAGTTTCATCACAAAAAAAAATATTGAAACTGTATTAAAGACTTCTTTCTAAAGAAAATAAAATAGAAAATCAATGTCTACATACTGCATATTACACAAGATATTATTAGCCGCTTATGCTTAAATTATAATATCAAAGCAAATTATAATTAACATAAAAAAAAGGACTATTGCATACACACAATTACTTACCCTAAACAAATGTTCTACTAGTTTTAATTTCAATAACATTTCAATAAATTTACAAAACTGCCTCCCATTAAAAATATTAAGATTGATTTTTTTTTAAATATAATGGAAAATGGTTCAATTTTAAAATTTAATTATACTAATAGTAAAGAAATACAAAATAATATTAAATGTATAATTATAAAGATTATTATGATTTTATTAATAAAGAAAATATACATATAATTATTGAAGATTTAAAAATTGTTAAGGATAGGGTATTAAAATGATAAAATGAGTAAAAGAAATTAAATTAGACTTATGATCGGAAATAAAAACCAATATATGAAAATGATAAATTTTCATATCTATAATTTATTTCTAAATTTGTTAGTGAGTACAGTTTACTGTTAGAAGTATAAATACAATATTAATAAAGAAAATTTTACCATTTCTTTCAAAACCAATGAAAAAAAAAACATGAAAACAGATGAAATAACAAAATCCATCATAGAACTAAAAAGGATTTTGTAATAACAGATGCATTCAAATTTCAGGTAATTATATAATTATTCGCAAATATTGCTTGACTATAAATTGATTAATATTCATTTTGAAAATAATAATACTATCAATAAAAAATAAAAATTACAATAGAGAAATTTCTAATAGAATTGATGGACCTTATGGAAGAATTGATTTTTAAATCATATTAAATTCACATATATTTTAATACCTAAAGTTCATAACGAACCATTTAAATTCAGAATAGTTACTAATATATTTACTAAAGGTAAAATTTTACGGAAATTCTAGCGAAAGATTTGATAGGACTGGTATTAAAATAGTTCAGAAAATGTTAAATATCTTTATGATAAAGAGATTTATTGAATATATATTTGTGATCTTCACGATTTGTTCAATTTCATAGATATTGATGGCATAATAATAGCTCTTTCTGTTAAGTTAAAGGGTCTCAGGATCCTTAAACCTCAAAAAGTTTTGATTTTTTGAAAAAAAAAATTATGTAGCGCCTCATCTGTTCTGAACATTTTGAAACCAAATTATAACGATATTTCGAAAATTCCCAGAGTTATCGCGTAAAAACTAAACCTTGATTTGTATTCTTTTATGTTATTTTTCAACTTTAACTTCATTTTTCTCAGAACAATAATTTTTATCTTGCGCGCAGGGTTTTTCAGAAACTATGTAAGATATCAGTGAGACATTTTATGTAAGTGTTCAAAAAGTTTTCTTTATGACTTTTATATCAAATTTTATATAAATTATTATTAACAGAAAATATTTTGTATGAATTTTTTCTGAAAATTTCATATATTTTTTGATAGTTGTACTAAAAATTTTTTTTTCTCTAAATTTCTCAAAAAATTTGTATAACTTTAAAATTGAACCTATTTTTACTAGGTAATATCACTTTTGTAAATTTTAATCAATAATATACTTCAGAATCCTGCACGCAGCCAAATACAGATTTTCTTAATTTTCAAAAAATGTCCAATTTATATTTCATTACAAATTTTTAAATTTTTTTAAAAATCTTATGAAAATATGAGAAGAAATGTAAATAAATATGAATATTGGTTTCCTATGTATAACAACGAATCCATTTACCATCAATGGTGATAACTAGACGCAAAATGAAGGTGACATCTGGATGCAGCAGCAATCAAATTTTGATTGGGCAGAAAATGTCTACGAAATAAAAGCTGACCTATGAATATATATCAAGTTTGTTTCTCCTCCATTTAATAGAGGGCATCACCCAACAGTAACAAAAATTTACTAAGACAAAAACGCATTCAAAATCACTAGTGATATTCCAACTCTGGCGTACGTGTAGACGAGACCCGCCATTCAGCATGAGGCAGCCGATGACTCAAATGGAAACTATCAAAAGCAAAACTCAATTCAACAGGGAGGGGATGTACATCAATTGCAGTAATGGTTAACAAAATCGAAAAACAACCTTCTGAACAAACCAAGCAATCAAAAGCAAATCAAAAAGCAACTTTCTGTACAATCTCTTCGTATCATCACGATGATACTGGAGGGGGAGTATGCAGCGAATCTGTTCCACAACAACGTTAGAAGTTAAAAGGCCTTACTTAACCAGCCAGATGAGATATCTTTATAGCCTGGTTGGTAGGACCGTCAACTTCAGACCCACTCGTCCAGGGTTCGAAACAACGCCGCCGCATCAAGGTCATCAACTCTCTCCCCCTCCACAGGGTCGGAAATCCAAACCTTTAAATATAAGTTCTTTCTGTACCAACTTTGAATGCGAGTTTATATATATATATATATATATATATATATATATATATATATATATTCTTCCTTAGGGCACTTTTTTTTTTAAATCCCAGTCTCTATGTTCGCTATCTTGCATTCTGTATTCTGGTAAGAATTGGTGATAAAATTTTTCTGTTGGTCTCCCAAGCATACCGTCAGTATAAGAATGTTCAGTCGAGTTTAAAACATGTCGAATGAATCTTTATCAGTATAATGCCTTTCAAACAGCGGGGATGTGAAACATAATATTTCCAGCAAACAAATAACCATTGACAAATGCCTTTTAACTTTTAAGACAGTTTGAACAGAGGTATTCTTAACTACTGTTAGTTTAAAAAATCTCGTTAATTTATTGATACTATTATTGGTAATAATTGTAGATTCAGATATTGGTATTTACATAACATTAATTCAAATTATCCTAAAAATTTTTTTTTAGTAACGTAAGGAAGTAAGTCTTTCATAAAAATTATTTGATTGCATTGAAATGAAATTGTTACAAAAAAGTCACATATTTTAGTATAAATTTTTGACTAAATAATTAATAACGTCACACTTTTAATCAACATGAAGGATTTTAGGGACAAACCTTATAATTTTGAATTTTCGTCAATTGACGAGGACGTTACCTCAACTAATACCACCCTTCGGAATTTTCAATGGGAGGACATATTAGTTTCACTATTTTGAATGTTTTCAGTGGCATCAGAATCAAATCTTAGACTCGATAGGAACAATGTTGGCTGCGATCTCATGGTCTGTATTTATAAAGTTGTATCATAAATGGAAATGAAATTTACAATCGCCTTTAGAAAAATAAATTCTGTTCATATTTCTTTAAGAAGTAAGAGTTAAAGGAAGGAAAATTCTTATTCGTATATGTTTTATTTTTTAAAAAAACTTTCTTTTAGACTACGAAATATTAGTGTAGATAAAAGAAATTCTATTTTTCAAATAAATTAAAAATGCGAATACATTTTCAAAGGTTTACATTGTCTTTATAGTTCGTGATTAAAAATGTAACTGAAAAAATAGCATTATATCGCATAAATCATCTCTTAATTTTGCTAATATCTCAACATATTTTTAATAAAACATTTCAAACTATTCTAGAAAGAATGCAGATATTGATTATTTTTCACATGTTTTGTTCTTACGAATAAAGAAATGGATTAAACCATCTCGCTTAGAATATATTCTAAAATTCCTTTTTTTCTTCTTTAGAATTAATTTTCTTACCTTTGATGTTGCATTCTCTTGGAAACATGTGTTTCATCTTTTTGAAGTAAATCAAAAATTCTATCTGAAAAAGCTTTATTTTAATTTTATGTAAATGAAAGAAGCGAAACATGATGATCCATAAACTTTATTTGCTTATTTTCAGTTGAGTAATTCTTTCAAACTGATGTACATAATTGTAAACATTTCTTAAAAATATTGTTTGTAATAAACTTTGGGTGAAAGTGTTTCGCTTAAATTAAATGTAAATCTTTTTATTTGTGAATTTGCTTAAAAAGGATAAGAAATCTTATGCGTAGGAATTAAAATTTTTTATTTACACTATATTAGAATTAATTATCAAATAAAATTGTTTCACTTTAAATAAATTATCTCTGTACATGTGTGCTCATTAAAATAGTACGGGTACATTTTTAAAGTAAATCAAATAAATTGCGATTTGCAAGCAAATCTATTGTAACGCAATAAGCAATAAATCGTTTTTTTAAACAAAATAATACATTAAAATGTAAATTCATGTCAGATATCTTTTGACGAATTGATTTCATTCATACAGAACTCAATACGCATAGACACCTTGGAGATTATGCATAATGTGTGGTTAGATAAAATAGGTAAGAAAAATAAATTTGAGACAGATTATGTTTTAGTTAAGGTATTATGGAGATAAATCCATTAGAATTCAATTGAAAAATGTCTAATATCACAGATTGTTTGAAGGAGAAATAAAAGGAAGTCAGAATATAGGTCTGTTCGTAGTCCATAGTTAAATGTTGATGAAGAAAATATCAAATTAAATAAAGCTGACAACTGTTACTTATCTCCCTCAAGAAACAGAAAGCTGTCCGCGGTTTCCCACAGGACAAGGGTCATTCCCCAAAATAAGTTTTTAAACTAAGAATTTATCAAATAACCCTTACAGAGAATTTTAAGGGAAGGAATTCAGTTATTTTACCTAGGTAGGACGAAAAGCTACTCCTTCATTCTTGGTTGGAAAATTTGGCATTTAGATGGTAGGAGGACTCCGTTGGCTTTGTCAGGAAGAAACAATGGAACATGTATCTAATTTTGATGATAGAAAAAATGAAATATCCTAGGTTAAGGAAAATGATCCTTTTGATCCATGTTCATTAGAAGAGAATTCAATCTCAAACGAGATCGTAAAGCTTCTAATAGAAGATATCAAGAACTTAAGATATGATATTGATAATATGTATGACAAGAAAGATATATATTTCTTGAAACGAATTATTTCTCTGTGTTGAAAAAGGAACAGGAAAATCCTTTTAATTTAAATTATCTTGATTTTAGTAAGCCAGAATCAAAAATTGAAGAAGAATCTTTAATGCTCGTTAATGCATGAACTCTCTGTTATACCTCCGAAAAAGATGAATTGGTCACTTTCTTTATTTTTACTAGATTCTCATGAGAATCATGTTCTAGACGTCAACATATCAATGAAAAGTCACTCAGCTTAATAAATTACTCAGATTAAGATTCTCTTAAATATGTCTTGGTATCTACCGATGCTCCTGAATTTGTGCTAAGTAGTAAGGGGTTCGAGCCTGCTATGTGTTTGTCGAAATACTCTTTGCACCACGGAAATGACTAAATTATTACCTCACAGGAGAGAAACACTTCTATCATCCAAGTTTTGAGATGACTTCTGTTAAGCCCTCTTTCTCTCTCCCATTCTGTTTCAACATAACACAACCAAGGATTTCAAGAAATGGTAAGATTAAGTAGTTGAAAAGTGACCTGCTTGAGCCAGAATTGATATCAGGTCCCACTTCCACCACGTAGTTTTAATCTTTCTATACTTAAAAGCATGACGAGTGATTAACCTCCCAACTCTAAGTTGGTGGTCCGCACTCCAACGAATGCTGTTGATAAATTATCTGTCTGCCAGAATTTTTGGACATAATCGTTCGAAGAAATTTAATTGGGACCTGAGCCTGAGATTGTCTTCACAGAATCTATTTCTAATATCGATAAACGGTTAAGTCATTCCTTTGAGTTGAAGCTATCTACTCCGTACATAAATAACACAGAAATACTCAAGTCGTAATTCATAAATTGCCTAATTTATCTCTTCCAAAGTAATATACAGTTCGTAAATATGAGTAATAAAGTAGTGCAGAGTGTAAAGTCCATTTATATTTTTTAAGACCCTGAACTTTGCCTTGTTTTCAAAGATTCAGTTTATTATCATAATGCAAGACACAGAAATCGATAAGGCGTCTTACAAGAATAAATTCATGTACATATTGATCAAAAATTCAGAACATTTCAAAAACGAATAATATTAAATTCTTTCTGCTGTAATTTCTCCTAACCTTGGTAAGTGATAAATAATAATCCAAAAGATAATCCAAAAGAGCTCTTTCTCTAATATCTAAAATTAAAACATGCACAATTTGCCAGATTCCAACCTTAAGTAAACAAAAACATTAAATAATAACAAATGGGAAATGCAAAGCATCCATATGAGGAGCAACATTACAATAGATTGAAAATTCTAAATAATTTGAACCCTTTTTTAATTATACTTATTTTAGAGAAATTCTGATAATATATAAATCAAAATAACACACAATTGGATCTGTAAAAAATAGTTATTTTTTTCCTGAATTTTACTTCAATCCACTAAAACCTTAAAAAGATTTATGATTGCTTTCAGAGACTTTTGAAAACTAAATTCTTTATTAGTGAAATACGTGCTCACGAAAACTTTCTTCTGTGATTATAATATTTGAAAACAATTGAAAGTATTTTTATTTTATTCATTTATATTTAATATATAAATTATTCATATTTAATAGGCAAAAATAATAATGCAAATTACGTTTATAAACTTCTTATTTTATGTTATTCTATTATTATACATTATTAAATATCGTAACTCAACGAAGAATAAATTTTTGGACTTCAATAATTATTTCTATGAATCATAGATTTGCATTTTCGTAAAGATATTCAATTACACAGAAATAATTCTGATGAAAAAATAAAAATAAAATATTGATGTAACTTTCAAGTATAATGAGTTTCAGGGTAAGATTTTCAAATTTTAACATCTTTAACAAACAATGTATCTCCTTGGAAATCTAAAAACGAATGTGATTGAAGTAGACGAAGAATGTCTCTAAATTATGCAAATGATTTATATAACTTTTGAGGAAAATAAATGGTATCTTTTTTCATGAATTTCAAATATCGTACATTTCTACAACAGACTGGAAATATTAATATCGAAAACATGATTATTCTCCTATATTTTAATTACATATTATATATTTTTATATTTTTTGAGCCTCAATTCTCCATTTTGTGGTGACACAATATATTAACTATTTGATATCCATTCTGGTTTCTTATGGGTTCCGAGAATATTGTATTTTGTCTAGACATAAATTTGTTATTAATTTATTCAACATAATTTAAAATTGAAATGTTTGAAATTAAAAAACTGAAATATAATAAAGATTGTTGTTCTTTTTTGATATTTCACCAGAAAACCTACATTTTTCATTTTACCTTAATTTTCTTTAATATTAACATTATATTTTCGATGACAAGCTCTAATACAGAATTTTCACAAAATTTTGCAATTTATAAGGTAGTGCCATGTACTTAAGCAAATCTTAAGAGATATACATCAAATTAAATTGTATATGTGAAATTAAATTGCACCAATTTTTGCCTTCTACTTTCTATTTTTATACGACTGTAATGTATACACGATTGAACGATTTATGTCTATGTTATATATATACTTGAAATATTTAAGATTAATTTATCTAAGCTGTAGAAACAGCGTGGTTAATATTTTTTATCTCGAGATTACGAAAACAATAAATGTAGCTTCGGAAATATCCTATCCTATCTCATAATTATTTCTGTAATACTCGAGAACCTAAAATTATGATTTTAAACTTTTAGTTGGCTTTAATTATTTAAAAACTATAATTTTAATTATTACAAAATAGTTATTTAGCTCGTTTTCCTTTTTGCATCATGTAGATTATAATTTTTCTGAAACATGCAAATTTACGAATTCGACTAGCTGGTAAAAACAATTCAGTTATTGATTTGTAAAA
>BMAW01090776.1:0-12763 GCA_019974015.1 Nephila pilipes
TGAGGACGGAAGCAGAAATTCCATAGGATTTACATAACGTTCACGAATTCAAAATGGCAGGTAGATGGGAACCTTAGCGATAAAATATCAAGATAAAGTCTTACTAAATCTAAATTTGTTAGTTATAGTAAACTAAAGTTTATTTTTGTTTTATACCATTCATCGAATGTACAGGAGTATTAAGGTAAATATTTATTTATTTATTTATTTTATTTTTAAACTTTTCAATTCTTTTGCGGTTTTACCCAACTGGAATGCCATTTATTTGTTTTTAAATTAAAACCTTTAAGCAATTTCATTTTAACCTCGCACAATGCATTCGTGAGCACAAAACATTATTTTTATAGGGAATGGCAAATTTAATAAGAAGCAGGAAAACTTAGGGTTTGCACAGGGTGGCCGAAATCCACGCTACTCCACTGAATAAGGTTAAACGTATTTAAAGAAATTCGGTGTGTTCTTTAGTCGCAAATAATATTATTTCAATAATCATGTTTTAAACACGGGAAAATAAAATTTCAATTAATATTCAAATAAATGATAAACAAAATGAATGAAGATAAGACTTTTATGTTTATTATAAGTTTTCTTCAATCAGTTCGACACAAATAAGTTATTCGTACAATGGTTCTATCATTGTGTTCCATTTTAGCTAATGCTGTCTGATATAATGTTTAAGGATGATACACGTTAAATGCAACCGGACCTCAAAGCTTTCATGCGGTAAATTAGGATAGTGATTTAATATCTCGGGTGTCGTCCTCGTCACACTTGATCATGGTTCAAAATTTCTAACTCCGATATCAATAATTCTTATGCTGCTAAAGAGCGACTTTAATGTAAATATGCAAAAAAATCTTTAATCAAGCTTTTATTCAGAGTGAGGTGGATTACATTTAAAATATTTTTATGTGTAAAATAATATATAATTAATATAAGCGTAAGGTGCTTAACTAAGATGCCTAGGTAATGACCGATAAGTTATGTAACTCATAGCTACTTACTGATATACGAGATAAAAAAAATATTGATGCCTCAAAAGTTATACATTATATATTATTTTACATGAAAAATTATTTTTATACCTTTTATTTCATTTTTAATTAAAAGGTATAAAAATACAAGCTTGATCAGAATTTTTTTTTACTTATATTTATTTAATTATTTTTAGTCTGGAAATTAATGACTAAAAAAGAGCAATTACGTAAACTAAACGAGTGAGATACGTTTCGAAATCAGACATTGCTAAGGACAAGGCCCGGGCACCCCTAAATCCAATTCCGCTTGAACATTCCATAGTACTGATATTGTCATCAGAGTTACATGTGTGTGCAAAGTTTCTGCTCGATCGGATGATAGAAAGCGAGTTAAAATTACAGTATAGATTTTGATCTTTGAAAACGTATTTTATGCATACGATCATAGCAAGCTAAATAAAAGATTGTAAAAATGAACCAAATCATGTTTCTTATTTAGATAATATGTGTTTAATTCGTTGAACTATAATCTGACTGTGAATGAGGCAATGTCCACATATGGAACGGAATATTAAGGGATCTAAATTAATAATTTGAAGCTTAATTTTTCATAATCCCAGGTTGAAATAATAGCATGAAAGCTACATTTTTAATTTACCAGGGGGAAAAAACCCGTTTCTTTTGTGCGTGCCATAAGCTCGAACAACTATAAATATTTACCACTGGAATGATTGCATTAGTAAAAGGGTCATTAGAGATAGCCCCGTATCTAGGAAGTACACGATTGACTTTTTACTATTTTATGTAATTAGCTTAGTGGTTTGGAGTTGAATAATTATTTATTACAAATAAACAAACCCAAGCATTCGAAACCGCGCTTATGCTACGTCATCTACCAACAGCCTGTAACGAAAACAAACCATTAACTGCAAGTTCTGACTCGACAATTGCAGTGTTAAACTTTAAAATGTTAATGCTTGAAAAAGTACACTGTTTACTTTTAATATTATTTAGTTTTAAAACTTTAGATAATATCTGTGTCAAAGAATTTTTTTTCTTTTCTTTAACCAAGTAATTCAATAAAGATTGAAATCGATAAACGAGTTACGGCACTGGATCTGTCGTGATTTTCCCTTCCACCAACACTTTAGAGTCCTTTTCTGATTTTGTTTAAATTCAAAGTTCCACCCCCCAAGAGTGAAAACGTGACTTATATGAATTGGATTAGTTTGAGACGACCCTCCTCGAACCACTTGCAACATTTTCACCATGCCATGAGGTGTCACGTTAATTGTCGAACCACTTGCACCTTCTCACCTTACCACGAGGCGGCACATTAGAATAGGTTATTTTTACATGCTCAGATTATGCAAATTATGAATATTCTGCGTGCGTGCCTGTGATATCGGTATTTATATTCTTGATGCCATTAGAAAAACACAACACAAGAAGTATTTGTTTTAGTGATCCGTTCTCCAACAAATATCCAACGTGATTTTCTTCCGTTCTGTGGATTGGTGCCCTGTACCTACCGAGTTCATCTCGGATGAGTAGAAAACATTTCGCACATGTAGATTCACCATTTTCGCAACGAGGCTATCCAGAGTTCTCTGTTTCTGCATATTCGAATTTGCCTGTATAGATGTCTACGACGTTACTCGTCATTTGTACTTTATCACTATGTTCCATACTAAAACGATGACTTTCTGATATGAGTTGTATCTCTAACTTCATTTCCGATATTTGTTACACTTTGAATGAGTGATATTCTCATATACAAAACTATATTGAATAACAAATAAATGTCAATGTTTTAAACATTAACTTCCCTGGATCATTTGCAACTACCGATCTGAGTCAGTTGAAATGAGGTATTTGCTTGAACATCTTATTACCCTTCAAGGTTTAATGAATAGAATTGAAAAGATGTAAATACGAGTAGCGAAGAGTTTTATATTGAGGTTGGTATTTTAATACATGATAAAAATAGTCGAATGAAACATAGGCATTGGATCTGCGTTGAGTAAGCAGCCTTTGAAGTAAATTCAGATGAATCTGCATAGGGTTGATGATTCAGATGAATGACGAGAATCCTCAACTCTAGTGCGTCTAACGCCTTGAATCCAATAGAGTTGGGAAAAATTATAGTTTTCCTTTTATTTACTCAATTAATCATACGAGAATTGAAATTACTACCGTAGATAAAGTAGGTTAGAAATGAATATCCGTTGACCTGAATAAAAAAAGTTCATTTTTACATTTTGAATTTCTATTCATTTGATCACTATTTAGCAATTAAATAAGATTTATTATGGAAAGTGAAAGAAATGAAAAAAGGATGTGGCGGAGTATAAATTTGTGTGACCTTTAATACTTATTTTTATCTACGTATTTCCCCCTTTTTCTCTGTGCTGTGACATATTCCTCAAGATATAATAGAAAAAGGCTAAACCAAGTTCAAAAGACCAAATATCTAAGAGAAATCGTAAACGAGGAGCTGTAATTATGCTTTCTCTGGGAAGGCCTGGGAAAAATTACAATTGGAGTTGATCAAATATGCTACTGCTCCTTGTCAAAAGTAAGAATCCTAGTGTTTTCACTAGCTAGTTCACAAATGATGGTTTGAACCTTTTCTCTTAATAGTAGGGACACAAGTTGTGCATTCACTGATACTGATTTCTGTATATATAAAAGGTAAACAGGATTTTGCTTGTTATATCATGAGTAAATCGGAAGGGTCTTCAATAATTGCTCGTTTGAGATTTTTATTCTTGAACAAGTTTCAAGGACCATGAGAAAAAAGTATTTAGGCCTGAAAGTTTAGTTTAGTTTTAATTAACGACGCACTAGAAGCAACACGAGGGCTATTGGCGACGGACCTCGTAATTTTGAACCACGGTCAAGTGACGAGGACGACACCTGAGCTGGCACCCCCTCTCCTAACATCC
The DNA here is from genome assembly GCA_019974015.1 of Nephila pilipes. Classification (NCBI taxonomy): domain Eukaryota; kingdom Metazoa; phylum Arthropoda; class Arachnida; order Araneae; family Nephilidae; genus Nephila; species Nephila pilipes. The sequence continues at coordinate 3,926 of BMAW01090776.1, forward strand.
ACACCAACGGGAGGACTTTGGGCCCCGAACAGATTTAACGTGCATCAGCCCCGGCTACACAGCGGGTCTTTGGCGGCCAAGGATCGAACCCGCGACTGAACGAAAACCGCCGGCCGCTAGTCCACGATCTTGACCACTAGGCTACCGCGGCCCCAGGCCAGAACGTAAAGGCTCAAAATATGAGATATTTCATTATCCAAAAGTGTGTGTGAGGCGGAAATTATTGGTAGTAGATTTTATGTTACTGCGAAAGATGATTGAAGCTATCAAGAATAAAAGCAGAAGTTCTATCGCGTGCGCGCGCAGATTTCCGTCCAGTTCTTCAGGTACTGGAGAGCACTGAGGCTATTTGACAACAACCAAATGTCGACGAAAGAGGTTTCGATTTCTATTGTATGAAGTGCCTCTTAAATAGCAACAAACTCTGATCTGAATATTGAGCAAAAAAATCTGGATTCTTAATTATGAGTTTATTGGAGAAAGTAGGAGCTTCAATGAAGACACCACTTCACGTTGAATTGTGCTTCCTTTTTCTTTTAAATCTGCCAATTATTAATAGGTCTGAAATCTGAGGCTGAATTTGGAACAATGTATTTTTAAAACTCTGTGTTTTAATACATTTAAATGAATAATGTAAAAAGATAGCAATTTGATATTAACGCTTATGTCATTTTTGCTACTCGAATAAAAATCTCTTATTAACATAATGGAACGACAACTCCAACTACTTTGATAAAAAAAAAACCCAAACAAGAATCAGTCCAGAAAATAATTACGGTAAGTACGTCAAAAAATGCTCTATTGAAAATGCAATCTCCGATAGATGAACTATACCAGTGATTAAAAATAAAATCAGCCACTAAATATAGAATACTATGGTCTCCCGAGAATCGATGTAATTATAGAGTATCCGGCCAATTTTTATCCTATTAATACTGATAGAATTTAGCGTGACACGATGTCTGACTAGTTCCGAAAAAAAGTGATTTTTTTTCTTTATTCACACGCCAACAGCCCATAATTCTATAAATCAATCTTAATTTGATTGTTTGCTGTGGGTTTCATTATATTAATGGTCTGCTTTGTTACATTTTTTTACTATTGGCGGAAATTGCACATCGACCTGGAGATGCAAGCTGTTGTTAAAGTTTTAAATGAGAAAGAAAAGTTTTCAAGTTTTCCGAAAGTAGTGAGATTAATTGATTAAATTTAATCTCACTACTTTCGAAATTTGAATTTCAAATTCATATAAATAAATACGGACACCAAATAAAAGTAACTATACACTTCTTATAATAAAGAAATAGTTTTTCTATATTCTTGAAAGTTATTCTCGTTTTGTGTATATTGTTTCATGATAATCTTATAAATGTAATTAAACACGATACATAATTTGAAGTTTAATATTCCATTTTAAGCTTACAACTGATTTGATTAACTTTAAATCTTAGAAATAGAGAAGTTTGCATTGCCAGACATATATTTCCTAATTTATACGCAATTAATCATTTAATTAGCAGACGATATTTTTAGATACATTAGAGAATTGTCTTAATTAGATTTTTGAATCTGGCAGAAGACGATTTTTGCAAAATATGTTAAGAAATGTTACTTTTACAATGTCTTTATACTAATAAGTAACGTAAAGCAATTTTAGAATTCGATTAAAATTTTATTTGACAAGATAAATACAAACAAAACGGCAAAATATTTTGGCAAATTATTTGTATTTATAAATTGGCAATACCATTTTGAAATCAACTATTGTTATTTACAGTATTGGCAATATCTTTATACGTATTGTCTCCATACGAAATAATTTAATTATAATATTTTTGTCATCACATATTGATAATTTTACATATTCAATAAGTTTCATAATTTCACTGCAAATAAGCCGCAAATCATTCAATAGCATAAATTGCAAGCAGTGTTTGAGAACAAGAGGATTTTATGGAAACTTTGATGTTCGATTTAGTTATATAATTAATGATTTGGAGAAGTTATTTTTATAAATAACCAATTTAAAATATTCACTTACTGTAAAGATAATTTTAATGAAAAAAAAAAAAAAAAAAAAAAAAAATATATTACAATAAATAAAAAAAAAAATGCACTTAATCTCATTTTAATCTAAATAAGTCTGTTTGATAATTTACTGTTTTATGAATTTAAATTCGATATTTCTCTGAATAGCAATCTGTTTGTTAGTAGCTAATGAAAATGTCTTTGAGCCCAAACGAAGCATTTTACAAATATAAGACGTTTAACCTTATCACATTCAGAGGAACTCTTACGTGCCAAGGGGACATTTTCAATATTAATAATTAATATTTTTTTGCAAAAATAATTTAAATAAAAATGTCTTTGTATTCTATTGGATATTCAATCATTATAATAATATCACTGGAATATATGCGTGCCATGGGTGTATTTTAGTGAAACACATGCGTTCCGCTGATCTCATGTACTTCGGTGATTTATTTTGTATTTTTTCAGAATATTACCGATATTTGTATTTTAAATGTTTTGTTACAGAATTTATTTTATTCTTATCTCAGAAAAAAATGCTAGTGAAAGGGCTCATTAATAACTGAATTCAGTAAGTTCTAACAGAAATGAGATAAAAAAAAAGTTCTAAGCAAAGTTTTGCAAAGAACAGATTTATCCACTGTAGATGAGTTTTTTTTAATAATTATTATTAAATTATTCGATTAAATATAAAAATTAAAGTAAAAGGTGAAATATCGTGAAATAGACAATAGTAAACTTTTCCGATATGAAAATTAAAGGAAGCGATAAATTCTTAAATTGAATATATTTAAGCTAAATATAATTAAAATTAAAGCAGATGATAAATTATAAAGTTGAATATTATATTTGCTACATGTAAATTAAAGCAAACGATAAATTATTAAATTGAATATATTTAAGCTAAATGTAATTAAAATCGAAGCAAGCGATAAAAAATTGAAAGGTGATCTGGTATACTAAAAGTAATCCAACTAAAACAATAGCCCCTTGGGTGACTAAAAAGAATTTAAAAAGAAAGGCTTTAAAAAAAAGAGCATAGTAAAATTGTTATAATGCAATAACTTATAAACAACTCCTTGGAGATTTCCAGCAGAGGACATTTTTTGATATCGATTGAACTAAAAAGATGGTCTCAAGAGGAAATTATCCTTTGCTGCTATTTATTCCGAAAATCAATCAAATACATTATAAAGGGTGTCAGTGAGTGTAAAAAGTATTCGTACATTGATAGTCACAATCTAAAGAAGCCTCTCTGTAAATATACACATAGCTAAATTATACTAATTATAAGCCTTTAGATATAGATAATGGAGTATTATTCCCTATTTCCATGGAAAATTTATATGAAAAAATTCAAATAAAAATATTAGACTAGAAAGACTTAAAGTACAATCTTGTATTCCCACAATGCGCATAATCTCAAACGTTTAAGCAAGGGTTTTGTAATAAATACTTTATGGGGTATCCCTTAGCTTGAAAAACTATATTTTGAGTCTTTTTCGCTTAAATTCAACCTAATTTGACGTCACTAAAGTAGAAAGGTAGCCCAATTGTTGTTTAAGAATGTTTCTCAAATCCTTTTATTAGAAATCTAGTCAGTTCTAACAATTTAATCCGTAATTTCCAACACATATTCTTTGAGATTGATGTTGGTGACTTAGGAGGAAAATTCACACTTTAATAGTGTTATATAAAAACTACAGCAGCGTATTTAGAGCAGGATGCCTGAGTTCATTATCATGCATATACAGACACAAAAAACCATTTTTTTTCGTTCTAGACTATAAATTATTTTTCAAAATGTCCATATGAACCTGGTGATTCACGATCACATTAATTGGGATTAAATTACTAATTCCCGAGGGATTCATACAATTCCAAATATATTCCTATTTCTGTTTCATCGTTAGAAGTAAATTCCTTGAATGCATTTCAGTGATTCGTTTCTCCACACCATCCGTTTACCTTACGAACCAAAAACGTTAAACTTGCATTTCGTCAGAAAAACAATTCTTTTCTAAAACTCTGGGCTTCCGTTCACGTATTTTATGGCGAGGTATTATCGTACTTCCAAAAACCTTGCTTCTTATAACAATTTCAAGTTACAGTGGCACAAACAATTGAAGATATACCTTACTTTTACTTGATAAATCCAACTTTCAATCAAAATAACACCTTAACCAGAAGTGCAAACGAATTTTTATTCTTAGACATAACAAAAGGTTTAATTAACAGTAAAAATAAAGAAAAATCAACGGAAAAATTTTAAAATAAAACTTTTTAGAGGCATTTCAAATAAACATAAGCAGATTTTTACCTCAAAAAATTGAGGATACACAAATGAAATTTTTGTTTAACTACCACTTGATTTCTTTTTGCTTGCTACTAAAGTTTGGGAAATTTTATCCTAAACTTTTTCAACTGTTATTTCTGTCTTTTGAAGTTGGTTATGAGAATATAAAGCTGTAATTTTAAATGGAAAATGGCTCCTCGGAAAGAGACTAGTATTGATGTAAGAAAATTTATATTAAGGTTATTTAAGAAGGGAAAATCTTATCGTGAAATAGCTGAAATTGTCGGTAGAAGTCACTCATGTGTCCAGAAAATCATTGGGAAATTTAAACGCGATGGATTAATTCAAAATAAGAGTGGAAGAGGAAGGAAAAGTATTCTGAGTGATGTAGCTAAAAGGAAAATTTTAAAAGATATCAAGATTAATCCTAAACTTAGTGCAGTCAAACTAGCTGCAGAAACTTCTCGAATAATCTGCAGAAGTGTAAGTGCTGAAACTGTGAGAAATGTGATTAGACATGCTGGATATAGCAGTCGAGTAGCTAGAAAGAAACCTTTCATAAGCTTACAAAATCAGAAAAAGCGTTTGGAGTTTGCAAAAACTCATCAGTTGAAGACAGAAAACTTTTGGAAGAAAGTTATATTTAGTGATGAAAGTAAATTCAACATTTTTGGAAGCGATGGTCGTCACACCGTTTGGAGAAAGCCGAACACCGCTTTGGATCCAAAAAATTTACGTCCTACAGTTAAACATGGTGGTGGTTCCGTCATGGTTTGGGGTTGTATGGCTGCAAATGGGGTAAGAAATTTAGTTTTTATAGATGGTATAATGGATCATAAGCTTTATATAGACATACTCCGCAACAATCTTAAAGAAAGTGCACAAAAATTGGGTTTAGATGGAAATTTTATATTTCAGCACGACAACGACCCCAAACACACGGCACGTAATGTCAAAATGTGGTGTCTTTTTCATTGTAAATAGCAATTGCACACACCGCCACAGTCCCCTGACATCTATGTCATAGAAAATTTGTGGACCACAGTAGAAACAGCGGTTCTAAAACACCAGATTAGAAACAAAGCCCATTTAAAGCAAGTGTTACAAGAAGAATGGGATAAAATATCTCCAGATACCACTAAAAAATTGGTCGAATCGGTACCAAGACGTTTGGAGAACATTATAAAAGCCAAAGGACATGCAACAAAATACTGATACTGTCTGTGCATGTAATATATTGAAAAAATTTCATTGGTGTATCCTTAATTTTTTGAGGTAAAGATCTGCCTATGTTTACTTCAAATATTTGTGAAACTTTTAATTTTAGATATTTTTTTTTGTTGATTTTCATTATTTTTACTGTAAATTAACCCTTTTATTACGTGTAAAAGTAAAAATACGTCTTCTATTCTAGTTAATGTGTTATTTTCATTAAAAGTTGGATTTATCAAGTGAAAGTAAGGTGTATCCTCAATTGTTTGAGCCACTGTATATATACAGATAATGCTATACCTCCATTTTTTTAAATGCTCCTCTAAGTTTGGGAGCATTTATTTCCGAATTTTCTTCAAGGAACAACGAGAAATAATCTGTCGATAGAGGTAGAAATTAGAGAGGGTCGACCCAGGAGAAAAATGTTATGCAGTATTTTAGAAACTTTAAGTCTCTGAATTAACTGCATAGTAGAAACGAGATATACTAAATTAATAATGAAATTTTATATGTTTAACAATATTTACAAAGCTTTATAATCAATTTTCCTTTCAGAATAACATTTATTTAAAAAATTTTACTACCCATGTTAAGCATTCTGTAAAAAATTTAAATTCCTCCATATCATCACATATATGTTAAAAAATAAGTGTTGTTCCTTATGCGAATAAGCTGATCCAATAGCAAAATACATAAATTTGCTTCTGTTTCAGGGTGCAAATACTTTTTTACACAAAATATAGCTCGGCTTTAGTTTTTTTTTTATATCTAAAACACATTTCGATATTTATTCAACTTTTACTCCATATTCATATTTGTAAAACAATGTTTTATTATATATTACCTTTTGAACTAATTTTATTCAAATTAAAATACTAAAGAAATAGCTTCCTTCAAATTTGAGCTCTTGCATAAATACCTTCTACTCTCACTGTGTATCGCTTTCTATAATCATATGGAAGTTACATTACAATTGGACATTGAAAATATATAATTTTGTCTTTCCCGACAATATTCATTTCACGTAAACACTAATCTCGAAGAAATAATTATGTATTCTACACCTTTTAGCATTCATAATCTCAGTTACATTTTATGAGGATTGACAGTTGTTAAAATATTGTTTTTTTAATAAATAGAATAGATGATATGCAATGTAGCTTTTTGCTTAAATTTACTTTCTTTCAACATATTTTGGTAGTTTCTTAAATTTACAAGTGCATTCTTTAACAAAACATATATTATAAAAATATCTATAAAATTCGCAATCACAACAATTATGCGCTTTGCACCATGCTATTTATAGTCCTACTTAGTCTTCAAATGAAATCGGCTGTTTGGATTTTCTTGCGGAAAGGGAATAAAAACTTACAGAAAATGAAATTGGAGGAAGTTAACTTTTTTTCTCTCCAAGCAAAGTCGTTGCCAAAAATATCATCGCGTGTTTATATCACTCATATGAAATAAGCACAAGTGAAAGTTTCATGGAAAACATTTAAAAAATGCATTATTTTTGTTCATTTGTTGAACTTTTCTGTTAATTTTGCTGACATACGAATCGCCTTGACACAGGCAACCCACAGCGTAATTTTGAATCACAATCAAATGACGGGGTCGACATCTGCGTAGGGATCCTTCTGACCCTACTTATACCGCACGAACTCTGAGATTTTGGAACTGAAGCAGATTTATGTGTACGATTATTTGCATTAATTAAGGGAATTTAATTCAATGCACATCTAATGTTAAGAAATTCACATATATGTTCTCAATTAAAGTAGCAAATTTTTGAACTTACAAATTCGTCCAATAAACATATTCTGTATTAAAATTAAATTAAGTATTTTGTTAGTTCGTTATCTCTTGTAAACCAATGTCAATTCAAATATCTTATCAATGCATACATACGTGTATTATTTATAGTCATTGTGCGCGATTGTTGGTTCACCGTTGAATGTTGATTTTATATGCAACAAAACCAAACTCTAGCTTTAGGCTCCCGTCTACCGGACATTTTGATTTCGTGGCCGTAATGTTAATCCTATGGAATTTCGACTTTTGTTCTCACATCTTTATTATTTGATCTATTTGAATGCAATAAAGTGCATTTGAAAGAGCAAAAAATAAAGAATACTTCTGTGAAATTACTTTTTTTCCTAAGATTTTCAAAAATATTTTTATTCTTATTTTAATGATTCGTTTTTGAGTTTTCAGTTTTTTAAAGAATATTTTCAAATATTTTTAAAAATCAGAGGAAAAAAGTAATTCCACAGAAGCATTCATTATTTTTTGCTCTTTCAAATGCACTTTATTGCATTCAAATAGATTAAATAGCAAAGATGTGAGAATTCAAGTCACAATTCCATAGGATTAACATTAAGCTGACAAAATCAAAATGGCGGGTAGACGGGAGCCTTAAGTAAAGCTTTCAGTTATGAGTTAAGTAAGAGGACGCGTTTAAATAAATTTTTTCGTCACCAACATTTCAAAGAGAGTTCTAATCAAATAAAATCGTAGTAGTTGCGTTAAAACGTGTGCAATAAGGCTCCTTACCAGCTGTTTTGATTTCTTGAACGTAATGTTTAATCCCATAGAATGTCCACTACTTTTCTCAGTTTGCGACATTGGGCTATTCGCGGTTTCTCTTCACTAACCTTGGGGACTTTCAATTGAGATTGATTGCTTTCACTAAACAACCTTTGCCCAACCAAAAATGAAACGTGATGCATAATGTTAGTATGTAAAGCAGTTAGGAAAGAAGTGAAGTGTTAGGAATTATATAAACTCCGTCAGAAGGAGTAGGGGATCTGAAAGGAGATCTGAAAGAGTAGCCGAAGGAGGATCTGAGAGAAATACTGTAGATGAGATGAGATGAGATGAGATGAGATGAGGTGAAGCCGAAGTGTCAGGAATTAAAGTCACTTGGAGGAAAGGAGGAATTAAAGTCTAGTGTGGAAGGTTCGAGTAGTGATTGTCGTAGAAAGATTGATCTAGTGTTTTCAACAGTTGTTCCGGAATCTGAGTTGCAGTCGAGGCAGTACTATTGGTTAGAGGCTGTTAGATTACTATTGGTGGGTTGAATTAAGGTGTAGGACAGCTTAACCTGGAGAGCGTAGTTATTGGTGTCATAGTATATATATACTAATAAATTGTGAAAGTTGTTTTGGTGGTTCTGTAATTATTTGTGTCGTAGTATTTAATATTTGAATTTAGTGATGGCACAAGAGGTCGGTCGGGTATTACAAGTTCTATAATATTTTATCAAAAAAAAAAAAAAAAAAAAAAAAAAAAAAAAAAAA
>BMAW01090786.1:0-36019 GCA_019974015.1 Nephila pilipes
TGTGTGTGTGTGTGTAAAACAGCAAAAATTGTATAATTTAGTTATATATATTGTATAAGCCTGATATAAAATATAAAAAGTACTCTCATTCAGGGACGGCTATCTAGGGGGTGGAGTGGATTCTATGATCAAAAACTAACTTTATAAGGAATTAAAATAATGTACTCTAGGACATGAAAAATTGACACTATTCCTATCGTTTTCAGTATGATGTAAAGCTTATTTTATCGTAAATGTTATTATAGTAGATCCATGAATTTCAACAAACTTCTCAAACTAATTCTTGATTATTCGAATGGTTAGTTTATGCTAACATATTTAATTTGGGAAACTCCCGTGTATCCCCACCTAAATTGAACTTTTACTTAAGTATGAGTGCAGAACTTTAAAATGCTAATGCTATATTAAGCATCGAAAAAGAAATCGCAAAAATTGCAGTTTTTCTGAAGTAATTAATGTACTATCAAAAGCAAAATCACGTATTAAATAAACATGTATTATTAATATATGTTGTATTTTATTTTTATTTTTACTTCACAAGAAATTTTATTGCTTTAAATGGTTTCTTGCAACCAGGGCCCTAGATAAAGAAGGCCGATCCTATTATCATTTAACATGTTGCTATATAGAATTTGATTTTGTTAAAAAAAAAAGAAAGAAAGAAAGAACATCTTGCATTAATAATTCTATATAAACAATCAAAAGCAGTTTTGCAAACAACTTTATTCATCAAAGGCATATTGTCTTTAATGAGTGAAATAAGTCTAGCAAGAATACAAATATGATAAGTATGTATAAAAATATATCATGTCTATTTGAATTTAATGCACACAATAACTTTTTGTTACCATTTTTACCGCATTTTCTTAATAAATCTCTTTTGTTTCTTCAAATTCGCATTAATTTTCAATAAACGTTTCAACCATGGTTATCTCGCACCTTTTCGGTATTTCCGAAGGATAAATCATAAAATCACGACATCACTTGCGCACATTAGTACGGTTTATGACACCATCCCCGTAAATAGTGGAAGGGGCCGCAGTCAAAAGTCTGGAACAACACGTTTCCCTTTGCGAGAAGAAACCGAAGAACTCCTAAACTAGCTGCTTGCGGGTTTCGGAATTGAGACACTAAAACAAGTAATTTAAATCGACAGACACAATGAGCACAAATTCTGTTTCTAAGATTTTTTTTGTCTTGAACATAGTGCAGGCAGTTTTGTTGAAAAAACTTCTCCTTGACCGGCAGTGGCTTAGTACTCTTAGAAAACCATTATTATTCCTTCACTTAAATTCACAAAAAATATCAGTTTTTGACCAATATTTGATATCATTTTACTTCTGATACATAACAAATACTGTGTATTTTGTCTAAAAATAAATGATTCTCGATTTATAATATAATATATATATATATATATATATATTTATGCATATATATAATGTTTATTACAGATAATGGTGCAAAGTATGTACGAAATATGCATATTTAAAAGAGCCTCTGTATCCCAGATATAAGATCTCAAATTATGTGATTAGCCATGTTTACTTTTGATGTAGTCATGATTCCATCAAAAAATATCATGTAAATTACTAATGGATATTTCAAATGAAATCAAACGTAACTTTATGGTCCCCAAGTAACATGAAGTGAATATTAGGGAAATAAGATACCAGTACGGATGTCCTCCTGGGTGTTTCGAAATTCATGGGCAAAAATTTTAGTGATGATAGAAAACATCTATACAAGCAATTTTCACAACTCAATGTGTTGGCGGAGAGGAAGCGGTGAACCCCAGACGGCGCTGTAATGGGAAACATAAAGCGCGAGTTTGCATGCACATCGTCATTTCCACCTTGGATTTCAGGAAGCATGGCGACGTTCCGCACAATGCATGAGCGGAGAGCAAGCGGTGAACCTCAAGAAGGCGCTGTAATGGAAAGTATAAAGTGCGATTTTATTTACACATTGTCTTTCCTACCATTAAATTCAGGCGACATGCTGATGTATATCAATCAGAATAAAAAGCCATGCCTCCTGAAATCCACCCTAGAAAGGACAATGTGTAGGAAAACTCAATCTTTATGCCTTCCATTACAGCGCCGTCTAGCAGTTCGCCATTTGCTCCCCGCCTGTGTATTGTAAGGTGGAAATTGCTTGTTTAAACATTTTTTACCATTCCTTAAATTTTTGCTCCTGAGTTTCGAAACACTTTGTTAAGGTTCAAAACTGTGCTGGCAATAATCCTCATGTTATTCTAGAAAATTGTTAATACTGACCAAAATCAGCGTATTTAGAAAGCATGGCAATTTCTCCCATTAAGGTAAAGGATAAGTGATGTGTAATATGTCCTCCAGTTTTATATTTCTTGTGGTGATTTAGTGCTTTTTACCTTTATCATTTGAAATGCTTTAATCATTTACGTGCTTTGCAGAACAGATGGCAAGAACGAAAAAATTTTAGTTATTGCTTCACAAGACGCTCGACTTTTTATTCAATCATTGATTGAGAGTAAGAAAAATATATACAAAGAAAGTATCAGAACAAGTCACGAAACGCCTGTGAAGTAATTAGGGTGAGAGAAAATTTCACTCTGTCAGGCCGGCTCAACTATTCCAAGGTTAAATGCATGCATGAGTGGTTATAAATCATTAGCTATTTCAAATTCAGTTAGTGATTTTGAGAAACTACAATCTAAGTGCAAAAAAAAACAACAGAGAAATAAGTTTTTTAAAAAAGTTATAGGTTTTTTTATACTGATGACCATAATCAGATTAGCATAACTTCCTCTCATTCACCCATGCATCAATTTAAATTGAAAGAACTGACAATTTGGATCTGGCCTTCATTCATAATTTGTCTGCTATTTATTCTCTTTCATTCACTGTACGAGTTTCTGGTTTCTCTTCGTTTTGTCCTTTGCTTGCGGTTTTTCAATACAATGTATCAATTAAGGCTTCATCTTTAGAATTCAAATGTAAATAGTGCTCTCATTTTCTGTTCTTATTCCATGAATTCTATTAATGCTTGAAAGAATTCCTTTATTTATCAACTTGCTACACAGGAAACGAATGATGAAAGTGAGTCGTTTTTAAATTGTTTTCTGCAATTCATATTTTGATCAAAGTAATTTTTTTATTTCAAAATGCTATACATAATTATAAATTATCTTTGTGCTGATAAATTTTAATTTAATTCAATTTCTTTGAACATTAGAAGAGTAGACTCGATATCCCTAAGACAAGTTTAGTTAGTAGAATAGTTTTAATTAAGGCTCCCGTCTCCCGACCATTTTGATTTCTTGAACGTAATGTTGATCCTATGTAATTTCTATATAGTATAACGTTCTCAAATCTTTACTATTTATCTGTTGGAATGCAAAAAGTGCACCCGAAAGAGCAAAAAACAATGAAGATTTTTGCGGAATTATATTTTCCTTCCATTTTTTAAAAATATTTTGGAACTTTTTTTAAAATCTTGGAAGCCCGCAAATGAATCATTAAAATAGGGGGTAAAAGTTTTTTTACAAAAACTTCGTGGAAAAATGTACTTCCTTGAAAGCCTCCTTCATCTTTTGCTCTTTCGGATGTACTGTTTCACTATCAAGTAGATAAAATATCAAATATTTGAGGACAGTAGCAGAAATTCCACAGGAATAACATTATGTTCGCGAAATCAAAATGGCCAAGAGATGGAATCCTTATTTAACTAAAACTATTTTACTAACTAAACTTACCTTAGGGATACCGAGTCTACTCTTCTAATATTTAAAAAAATTGAATTAAATTAACATTTATCTGCACAGTGATAATTTATAATTGTTAATAGTATTTTTTCATCAAAAATTACTTTAATCAAACAGCAGAAAATTTTTCTTAAAAAGATGCACTTCCGTCATTCATTTTCTGTGTTACAAGGTGAGACATAAAGAACTGAAGGCGGTTGTAGAAATTTCATATAATTAACATTACTTTAAAGAAATCCAAATGGCCGGTAGACGGTAGCTTTATGGTATGAATATATAGTAAGTTAATGTTTGTGTGTACTTCGGGATTATTCAATACTCTCAAGTTATTTTTATTTGGTTACAATACATAGAATCAGATCATTTTTTGTCAAAATGAAAGCTTTTCAATGCTAAAAGTTTTTCAGCTTCTGTCAAATCATCATTTTTTTTTTTTTTTTTTTTTTTTTTTGTTAAATGAAATCTACGCTCAGTTCACTTTTATCTTGGAGAAGAACATTTACTTGCCCGAATAATATTCTTGATCATTTGTTCACTCCACTCGCCAAATAAACAATAAAATTATATATATATATATATATATATATATATAATTCTAGAACTTTCTCTTAAATCTCCTTTTCTTTGAAATTCGACAGACTGGCATCTGACCAACTTTTCCTAATGCTGTGGAGATAATTGTTATAGAAAGCCGGTCTTATATCATTAACCAACAGTTCCCAAACGGGGGTACTCGCATTCCAAGAGATACCAGAAAGAACGGGGGAAGAAAACAGTAATGGAGGTCTCCCAGTTAAAAAAAAAAAAAAAAAAGAACGAAAATTTTTTTAAAATGTTTAAAACATTCTTAAGACCAGGCCAAAGTTTTTGCTAAAATTAGTAGTTGTGATATTGATCTCATATCAATAAAATCTTCAATGAAAAAGGACTTGCGTGCCCTGGATAGATCGTCTTTTCCTACCTCAGCCTGCGCCGTACATGAAGGGCAAGGGTTTGCTTCTACTGGACCATTCATAACTTGCATAAAAAATAAATATTGAAGCTAATGAAATGGAACTCTAGGTTTGAGGTTGAATTTATCTTTCTTTGAGCCTAATATTTCAAAATTTTGTAATTCAGTACAGTTCCAAATGTCTAATTAATTATTATTTTTTTTAAAAATATTTCTATTAATTTGTTTCATTATTTCATAAATAATAAATATATTACATGAAAAAATAGACCATTTTATTTAATTCAATATACACCTTTTTTGGGAGAAGATTTTGTATCTGTTATGAGGGAACAGACAGGAGAGGGAGGGGGGTGATTGGAGGATTTCATGTTGGGGCTACGCGTAAGGGAGCCCAGCCAGCTGGGTGGCTTATGAATAGTAACGGTGGTAAGTGGACTGTAAGAGGTTGGGAATCACTGCTCTAAGCCCTTGTTGGATGAGAAAAAAAATTTATTTCAAACTTTTACCAACAATTTAATGAAAGTATATCATTCCTATACATTTCGTGATCAAAGTAGCTTTGTGGTCATGGCCACGCCCTCGCGGCTAGCGTTGTTTTCGTCGCGTGAGTCGTGGGTTCGAGTCAGGGAGTCATTCAAGACCTGCTGTGTAACGAGGCTGAAGCGCATTGATTCTGTGGAGGCTCTCAGTTGACCGGTTGACGTAGAAGTTTGGATACGGAAATGCCAGTTCAGGTGCATTCCGCATCACTTGGCCGAGATTCAAAATTATGAGGTCCGTTGCCAATAACCCTCGTGTTGCTTCTCAAAGCGACGTCAATAAACAATCGTAATCACAGTACTTATTCTTTTCCTACTTAAAGAAGGTATTTAAGAATTATATCTCGTATCAAAGTAGTAAATTTTGATAAGAAAAAATTTAGAAAATAAAAATTAAAAACGTGTTTTCTCAGTATAAGTGCGTGTTTTACTTACTATGAATCTAAGTATCAGAATTGCTTTATTTTGTAATAACTGACACATAAAAATATACTTATTACTATTTAAATCCTATGCGTGGTCTTTTTATAATATGACTAAGTATCTATTGTAAAACTTTCAATTACAACAATGAAGCACTAATCATAATGTTATGAAGTTGTCAGTAAATAAATAATTGCTCATTCATTTCGTTTAAATTTAAAAATACTGTCCTAAGACAGGATTCATTTACAAATGTTTTTAGTCACCGTGATGTTCATTTTTTTGGAATATTTAAGGAACAGATATTAGTAAAATCATAACAATGAAGAATAAATTGTATGTGATGTGTAATGTTCCTTTTATATAGAATTACATTTGGTCTAAACGCAAATACGATGAATTTAAGTTACAGATATTTGAAGTAGTATTTTACGATATCTACATATATTTATTATATATCTAATACAAAGGTTTTCTTTGCTATTTCAAAAGCTGTGTTGATTTGTTTTGTTTTATTATGACTAACAAATTCCTGAAATTTGATTCGTTATTGTAAAAGTACTTCAATAAATTTAGTACGCGGGATCCACATTTTATTAAAAGAGAGATCTTCTTGGGAAAAATTCCAATCTTTGTGAATAAACCTTAAGCATTTAGATAAAATGTATTCATCTCACTCTCATTACACTAATATTAATCTATTAATTATATGACAACATAAGATTAATTTATTCAATGTATTTAAATTATCCAAAAGTTATTGATTATATTAGAATTCATACAAGGGCTTAAAAAGTATGAATTCGTTTTTTAGCTCATAATGTGTACGGAAAATCTTTTTAAAAATTCTATGAATGAAAGATAGCTTATTAATGTCACACTGAGAAGCGAAACGAGAGTTATTGGGGATATATTCGTAATTTTTAACCACCTTTAAGGGACGAGGATGACATCTGAGTTGGTATCTAATCTCATTACTTCCACACCAATTTGATTACTTAAGAAATTACCAGATGTAACTGGCACCAGTCCGTTCGCTCAATAGGCTATTAGTGGAATCATGACCTACTACTCGAATGAAAAAAATGCCACCTTCTAGATTGTGGCTGTGCCTACTCAACTATTATAAAACGTTTAATATATACTTTTCATCAATAAGCTATTCTTCATTGGTTGTATTGCTCTATTCACTTACTAAACCTCACGTTATTAATAATTTCAGAGTTCTAACTTCGAGAAATACATAACGAAGGAAAATGTAAAAGAATTATTTTTTGAACTAACAAAATAGTAAATTGATGCAATGGCCTAAGTTTGATTAGGTATGGAAGAACTAACTGTGTGTGTGTGTGTGTGTGTGTGTCTAGAATATCTGTAGTAAACTAAATTTTATCAAAATCTTGATAAAATTTACTCGAAGGTTTTACGCTTTGGGAATGGCTCTATCAATGAAAGCCACTCAAAGATTTATTTCACGGATACGTATTTTAAGAATAAGTATTAATTGTAATTTTTAAATAAATGTTTTCCATTTGATAAACTGTTATAGGATTCAAACAATTATTGAAAATTCGCATTTTGTTTCATACATGGCTCAACCAATATTGAATTTTTTAACTACTTTTTATTTGATTTTGTTACAAGCTGTTATTCAAATTTATGAATTATTTAACGAATTTCAGAGGAAGTAAAAAGTCAGTTATCTTAGAATTAAAATCACAATACATTAGCCTGAGATAAGAAGGAATCATCATCAAAATAGTCGAATATCCTAATCAACAGCTTTGTGGTTGAAACTGTTTGGTTACGGATCTAAATTTCATAACTTTCAATTTTGGTATTTAACGGATTTTTAGTCACAGGTGATTTTCTATCCAATATATATATAGATATATATACACCCAAAAATTATACACACAATTACATGTTTCATTGTATCAACTTTATTAAACGCGTATAGCCCGAATACAAAACATGAACGCCTGGGTTTCCATCTGGTGGAAAAAGGAACTTTTTAAATAACTGCGACACTTTTGACACAAGGGAAAGTGAGCTTATTTTATGTCAAGAGTAATAAATGATACTTCTTTTTAAAATTAAAAGAAAGATAAGTCATATTTTACAACGAGGTTTTTGTAAGTTTATGATCTGTGTACGCAAAAGAATCACACTTAGAGAATGCAAATAATTATGTATTAACAGACCAGAATTAAAACACTTTGATATTCTAAGCACTTAAGGGATATCGTCCTCCCTCCCTATATAATGTAATGCAAAAACTGAACATAAAATTAAATTTTTAGTAATTAAAATCAACTTAATCTTACTAACACATCTCAGGCTGGTATATTTCCTAAACGTAGCGTAAAGATGCAAAAGTACATTTCACCCATGCAAACTGTTAAAACATAACTAAAATTAATAAAAGGAATCTTAATTTTAATTTAATTTTTTGCCTTTAATTGATTTTTAAGTAAATTAATTTTAATTAAAAAAAATTCCTATGTTTTAAATTTTTTTAAAAAAAATGTGCAAAATTCCCAAAAATAAGAGAAAACAATTAATACATATCTCAAGTTTAAAACTGTTCAATGCAATGTTTTGCAAACGACAGATTTATTCAACCAAGGTGTGATCTTTTTAAATAATTATTATTAAATTACTCAATTAAACATGAGAATTAAAGAAAATGATGAAATATCGAGAAATGGTTAATAGTTACCTTTCCGGTGTTAAAACTAAAGCAAACGATACATTATTAAATTGAATATATTTATGCTAAATGTAATTAAAATTAAATGAAACTATAAATTATTAAATTGAATATTATATCTGCTAAATATAATTAAAATTAAAGCAAACAATAAATTATCAAATTGGATGAATTTAAGGTAAATGTAAAAAAGAAATTTTTTAAATTGAAAAATGATGTGGTACGCCAAAAGTGATCTGGCATGCCAAAACGCCCCACTGAAGACAATAGCTCTTTAAGTGGCTAAAAAACAACATAATATATAATCTTCGTTTTCGTAAGAATCTTGGAGATCATAGATTCAAACTTTTAAATAACCTCTTTATAATCTTGATGGTAATTACACGCAAAAAATAGAACATGCAGACATTTTAAATGTGTTTTTTTTAATTATATGGTGATATTTAATAAATGAACTATTTTAAAATGTTTTATGAAAACGGCAGAAAAATGTTTACTTGTTATTTCCTAAGCTGTTTCCAGGTTTTGTGTTGCTTATTGACAAGAGAAAAAGCTCCATACAAAAAATTAAAGCTTATTCTAATTACTTGAAATACTTTAACAGTTTGAAGCAATTAAATCTAATATTTAACGCAATTATATAAAATAGTTAACTTATTACGAACAATAAAGCAAGATTACTTGTATACATAAAAATAACTAAATTTTTTCAAAAATTTCAAGTTGAGCTATTTTATTAAAATCATTTTTAATAGTAAACACTCAATAAATTTCCCGGCACCTCCCCCCCCCAGATAACTCGGTTGCTACATTCCTAAAAATGTCATTTGCGAAAGCTTTTTAAGCGAAACAAAGATCCACTGCAAAAAAAAAAGGAAGAATATAAAGAACATTGTGAACAAATAAAAATATCATTTTATCACAATAAGTAGAAATATGTATGCTAAGACAGCTCTCAACAACATCATTACATATTATTATATATTAAATAAAAAAATGTAATGGTTTAAAATATACTTGAACAAAAAACACTTCAAAGTCTAATAAATTCTAATTCTCTACAGGAATATCTGATACGATATACACGTTCAATTGAAAAACTTCAAATGAAATAAGTTAAGCACTTAATTTTTTATTTTTATTTTGCACAGTATTGAAAGAGGATTTTTTGGATTTCGAATCAGGAAAGCGTTAAGCATTGATCGCAGATTTATCCAATTCAAAAGTCATGTTAGAGTGAAATGATACTTTAGGATGCCGTGTTGTATGAGGGTTTTAATATTAAGTATTATTACTTATTTTGAAATTTCAAATAACCCTCTTGAAGACATATTTCACCTAAAATTCAGAAGAAAAAAATTCAGATTAAAATGAATAATAAGTATTAAAACAGTACACGTTACCAGCAGTTGAAATCCCTCCAGATAAATAAAACCTACAACAATTCTGTTTCCTCAAAGAATTCAAAAACTGCTATTCAGTTATTATTTAGTTAGAAAAAGGTGTTTTTATTCATCAAAGAAGTTTGTAGTAAAATAAAATATTTTGATTATATACGCTCAGAGACATTGAATAAAGACAAATTTATAAAATAAACTATTTATTAACAACTCATATGAAGTGAAATAAATTACGATACAATAACAGCGTAGGAACAGTTCTTTAATGGATGAGGGCCTTAGCTCCCAAACCATATCCGATTCCGAGGGCAGCACCATGTCCAAGAGCAAGAGGAGCGCCGTATGAAAGAGCAGCTGGAGCAGCAAGACCGAGGGCGGCTCCATGTCCGATCACGCCACCGTAAGCAAGAGGGGCGGCTGAGTGGGCGACTACACCTCCATATGCGACGGGAGCAGCAACAGCTACTCGGGCAGCAAGAGGGGCTGCAAAGGGAGCAGCAACAGCCAAAGGAGCAGCATAGGAAGCGGCGTGTCCGACGACGGCTGCTGCTGGGGCAACATGGTTGACGACAGGGGCAACGGGTCCGGCGTAGGGGCTGGCAATGAGGGCGGCAGCTGGGGCACTGGCGGCGGTTCCGGGTTCGTTGGTCTTGACAACGGCTCGGAATCCATGTCCATCAGCAACGTAGTCAACTCGTCGGGCTCGTCCATCGATATCGGCAATGGTGTAAGATCCCTTCTTGTTTCCGTGGGCATCTCCTACTTCGGATCGGGAGTTGGCGGCACCGAATCCATCCTTGATGTCATAACCGAAAGCGTAGTTTCCGAAAGCCTAGCAAAATAAGCATACGTAAATTAAAGAGATATCTATTTAATTAAATAGGTTATTTTGAATCTAATAAAGAAATGGAGATACAAAATAAAATAGAAAGTAAATATCGTCTTACATCTTGAGATCGAGAGCTGGTGCTGACTCCAGTGCTGACCAAAGCACCGTGACCCAAGAGGGCACTGGCGTGAACTGCTGCAAGGGCAGCGAAGAGGATGGTGACCTATAAATAAGATTTTTAAAAGAATTAGTTACGTGGATTTTCCTTCATTTTTCTGAAACTTAATTTTTTTATTTTATATGGAAGTTAATAATCTCCCTCTTTTTTTATAAGGAATATACATTTGATGATGTAAATTATTTTCTGCATTCTAATAGTTAATGATAGTATTATAGTAGTTTGTTTTGTAATAAAATCTTTGTGAGATAATTTTAATCAGGAAAATCAGCTTCGAATTATATTCACATAAGATTTGCATTAAATACGTGTTGAAGTTTAAATATTCTGAAATAGTTAATTCATAAATACAGTTTTCGTGAATTTCAAATCATAGTTATTTTAATATTTTGCTTCTTTAACTTTACGAAAAGTTTTGAATTTTTTTAAAAACATTTTGAGTTGGCTGTTAAGAAAATATTATTTGGCTTTATTTTTTTGTCACACTTTAAATAAATTTTGTAATTGACTTTTATATAAATAAATTTAAAGTCATGAGCAACAGAAAATAGTTTTAGAAAGAAAGAAATCTAGGTTAGAATAAGTACTTTAAATTTAAAGTGCATTTCATCTTTGGAATAGAACTATAAAAAAAATCGAATGTCTTTGAAACTAATTTGAATACTTTTCTGACAATCACTTATTTAAATTATGGATATTCTAAACTTTTAATTATGAGGGTTTTTTTTTTTCAATAATATTGCTAGTTGCGTAAAACCCTATCTCAAAGTGCTTTATAATACAATTTGTAATTGTTTTCTCATTTTAGCTTAAAAATTCATAATTACAGCAGTTTATTAAGGAATTAAAAAAATTTCATATATAAAGCAAAATATTAAATTACAGACATTATATCATGAAGCACGAAACCCAAGTCTACCCAGAATAAGTTTCTGGTACTTGTATAAAGTTATTTTTAGTTTCGTATTTGCATAAAGTTGTATAAAGTTACTTGACATAAATTATTAAATTAAATATAATTTAAGCTAAATGTAATTATTGCTGCCATAAAATGAAAATAAAAAAGTTCTATACATAGTTTTCCAAAGAACACATTTAGCCACCCAAAAAGAGCTTTTTTTATAATTATAATTAAATTACTCAATTAAATATAAGAATTAAAGTAAACGATGAAATATCGAGAAATGGACAAAAGTAAACTTTTTCCAACATTAAAATTAAAGCAAACGATGAATTGTTAAATTCAAAATATTTAAGCTAAATGTAATTAAAAACTCCCCACCTAGAACAATAGTCCCTTAGATAGTTAATAATTCACACCAATATAGTAATAAAATATGCTCTGTAAATATTTAGAGACTAATTAAAGTGTAATGCAATAACATATAACAAAGACTACAATTGTAAATGAACTTACCTTAGCAATCATATTTGATAGTGAATGAACTCAAGTGACTGAGTAGAAGTGTAATGACAACTGCAATGTATCCAAATTTATATACAAAATTTTACAAGGTTATCGACGTAAGAAAATGTGGTTTCCCCTAAAGGAAATTAGAACATGTCTGGTACACAATGCGCTTCCGTAACCTCACCCTATAATATGAGGAAATTGTTTCTCCATTCACCATCGATATCGTTCTTAAATCAACGAAGTTTCAAGTTCACTTTTCGCATGGTATATTTTATTCCGGTTTTTAAACTTTCAGTGCGACATAATTACACAGCAAAAGTGAATAAGACGATAGCATTGGTTTCACCTAATTCTTAAGGAATAATTAACCTTCAAAGTAAACTTCTTTTTTAAGTATCGCAAACGTTCGTATACTATTTATGAATATTGATATATCTGGATGATTTATTTAATCGGTGAATTATGTATATGAGCGGTACGGTGAATAAAATGATATATTTAAATTTTTGATAATGTTTAATTTTTACATATTAATTTGAATTGACATATTTCACACATATTCGTATGTCCTGAAATATATATATAATAGTTTAAACTTTACCCTCTTGAAATTTTAGTACTCAAATGAGCATGATAAAAAAATTTAAAATTGTAAAAATTTTATAATGTTTCAATTACTTTCTTTTGGTATGCTTTTATTTCTTATTATGTGCATTTCAGTGCTTTTTTTATGAAGAATGTTTCCTGAATTAGACTAGGGGAAATTTTTTTGAAACAACTAATTGAATTAAATCTTTGCAATGGCAACTAATTTTTCCGCTATAATAAATTTATATACAAAAGATATATGAAATGCTTTCAATGTAATTGTGCCTAATTTATTTGTTAAATATGCTTGCTTAAGTGAATTGAAATCTATAGGAATTAATTGATTAGGAGTTATTAGTTTTAGAAAAAATGGGTGTGATTATGATATTTAAGTAGCGGGATTTGTTTTTTTTTATCGTTGTGTTGAACATTTCCATCTATTTACCGATTGATGATTTATTAACGTCTCTCACAGAACTACTGGCGACGGACCTCGTAATTTTGATCCTCGGTCAAGTGACGAAAATGACATCTGAGTTGGCATCGCCCTCTCCAAACGTTCACATCACGACTACGGGAGAACTTTCGGAGGCAGGTGGTTTTTCGACTACGAGGAGAGTGTTGATGACCTTAATGTGGCAGCGTTGTTTTGAACCCTGGACCAATGGGTCCGAAGAATGTTCTCCTACCAACCAGGCTGAAAAGACATCTTTTCTGGCCGATTAGTCAAGGCATTTTAACATCTAACGCTGTTGTAGAAGAGAGTCGCCGCAACCTCAACAGATTTAACGGGCATCAACTCCAAACTGTCTATTTCAGCTCGACATTAAAGTATTCTAACCATTATCATTACGTCTCGAAACTCTGAACCACAATAAGAAAACAGGTTCAACATTTGAGCCGGCACTCTACTCTTCATATTTATTTAACTCCTGCGTGCATCAGTCCTTCTATGTCTTTAATGGAGGGTGGACTTGAACCTATGACTCGACGGATATAAAGCTGACCATAAGCTCGGGATGATGACCGTTCGGTTACTGTGGCAGCAATGAATTCTTTGCTATCTGCTTTTACTATAATTAAGTATACTAGAAGCAAAATAAATACATATGAGCGTCTGTTATTAATTATTAAAATATAATTTGTTGAATTGGAAGTTATTTTTTTTTTTCCAATTCAAAAGGTATTTACGAGAAAATCTCGAATATGCAACTATTTCAGATTATATATTAATTGCCTTTTTGTATATATAACGTGTATTCTTATCGAAAAAGTTTAATTTTTGATAATTTACATGTTGTTCTGTAATCATGCTGTTTAGACATTTTTCCCCTTTATATTAAAATCTTTTAAATGGCATTACTACGCTTTTTTTAAAAAAAAAATTATACTTTTAGAAATGCAAAGTAATGCCATTTAAAAGCTTTTAATTTAAGGGACAAAAAAAATAATAATGTGGATGCCTTTCCTATTGGTGATCGCGGTTGCCAAGTGGTCATGGACGCGAGCTCGCTTCCGGCGTTTTTCCTATCGAGTCGTGGATTAGTCTTGATGAGACTAAAATTCCGACCTGTAGCGGAGCCAATACACGTAAAATGTGTTGAGGCTCTAAGTTCCCAGTAGGCGTAAAGCGAAAGTTCAAAGAGGGGGGGTTACAGCTCTCTGTGGTCCCTGTCACTTGATATAAACTCAAAATCAAGAGCTTGCCATTAGCCTTCGTATTGCTGCTACATGCGATATTAATAAACAATCAATCAAAAGCGCTTCCTGTTGGTGTTTTTTCGCCAACATCCGCAGTTTACGAAGAATCCCACCTTCAAGGGGATTATACATCCTTGATTGCTCTATATTCAATAAATTAATCAACGAATCCATCAAATGCTTCAAGATAGAAACTACATAAAAACTGTTGTCTGAGAAAATATCCTTGGTTGCTTCATATCCCTCAAAAATATATCAATTGTTAAACCTTTTTAATTGTTTAAAAGAATACACTATTGAGAATGCACTTTGCCTTGATTTTGTGTTTTATTTTAATATTAGTTCAGGTATTCGTCTAGATAATTCTTCATAAAGTTGAATCAAAAAAATTTCTTTATTTGTTAAGAAAGAAACTGCCTTGTTGTACATTTGACCTTAAGACTCATTATCTGTCCTAACGTGTGTTATTCTAAACGGAAATATTATAAGCCTTTTTTAAGTATGGTAATGTCATGCATATAATTTATTTGTAATAATTTCGAAACCTTATATTCTCGGTTTTGAAAGTTGGCATTATCCATCATACTTTGAGAAACTTCAAGAATAAAAGGATGAATAAAAATATTTATCTGGCGATCGTTGAAGATTAATGTGGGGAGAGTTAAAAAGGGAGGAAATCTAGTCTTTGGCAAATATCTTTTATGAAATGGTTGATATAAATCTCTAAGCGTCATTTTGAAATTCTAATTTTCTCTTTCAGAAGAAAACACACGTATTTTTTTCTCTGACTTGTCCCAATAAGTAGAACAAATTGTGTGTTTCGAATCTTAACCTGACCTTCAGAATCTAATTATTATTCTCAATACATCCTACTTGACTGATAAAGTGATTCTTATTAGTCACTGATGTACCGTGTTTGGAATATATGTGTAATTTATTAAATCAAAATTTGCTAAAAACTATAATAAAGTACTTTGCTTTTGTTGTCTTGCATTAATTCAGGGTGCAAAAACTAACAATTACAAGCTGTAAATAAACACAAAAAAGAATAAAATGTTATCTTATTACGAGACAGTTTTCACAATTTATACAAAAAAAAATGTTTAAAGCGTCATCCGTAGAGTACTTGCAGACTTCAAAAGTCTAGAGAATTGCCTGAGTTATTTTCTAGAGCATTGACAATAATTTTCAGAAAATTTCTGTGCAGGATGTGAGACACTTATTCCAAATCATTACAATTTTGATTTCATCATAGCCAGTTATAAATTCACTAAGGAAAATTTTTCTCAGTTTCAAGACTTAGGGGTCTGCCCTAATTCAAGCTAATTACAATTCAGTAAGCCTTCGTCAATCCGGCATTCTACGGTTCGGCTCATTCCATAATTCGGCACTGATCAAGCCCTCGTAAGGAAAAAGTATTATGTGCGTATTATTGAAGTGGAGTTCTGATACAACGCTAGCATGTAGAACCAATAGAACAGTTGAAATGAAATCATGTGATGAGAGAGAGGTATTCTCTATAATCCTTCAAATTTTAATATTGAAATCAAAAACATTTTTATTTCAAATAAACTGTCAACAAATATTAAAATTAAATGAATGTTTACATGAAATAAAAAGTAATGCACATAAGAAATATAGTCTTGTATTATTTGAACCAACCACTTAAACTTAAAAGGTCAAATTATGTAAGTATGTGACTGTTCACACATTAATGCGACAACCACTGAATATATGTATTTTAATATATATATAAAAGATTTTTCTTCGTCCAATAGAAATTAAACCGAATCTTACTAAGACCTAATGTATACACACTCTAACAATCTAATAAACTAACTTAGGATTAACGGGCCGCGGTAGCCTAGTGGTCAAGGTCGTGGACTAGAGGCCGGCGGTTTTTGTTCAGTGTCGGATTCGATCCTTAGCTACTAAAGACCCGCCGTGTAGCCGGGACTGATGCACTTTAAATTTGTCGGGACCCAAAGTCCTCCCGTTGGTGTGGTGTGGATGTTAGGAAAGGGGGATGCCAGCTCAGGTGTCGTCTCGTCACTTGACCGTGGTTCAAAATTACGAGGTCCGTCGCCAATAGCCCTCGTGTTGCTTCTAGTGCGACGTTAATAAAAACTAAATTAAAGACTTAGGATCTCGCACAACACTGTTATTTTTGGTCAAAAGAATTCAGTTAAATTGAAAAAATCTTTACTTTTAGTTATTTATGACAAAGATAAAGTGTTGTATTGTTAATTCAGATTCGGATTGATTCCTTACTGGAAAGAAAATGGGTTTTTTTAACTTTTTTGGTTTCTTTTTTAAGCTTGTACTCGGGATTAGTTTTATTTATGAACGAATAAGCAGCCCAGGCTCTGAAAGTAAAATCAGATGCAGAAGGAAGAGCCTTGAAAATGATAAATCTAAACTTTTGTGATATTAAACTTGTGCTGGATTAATAAAATATGCAGAGAATAAAAAATATAACTGTGAGGAGCATAAATTTGACCATAATCCGCAACGAATTTTTGAAGAAATCCATATAATGGAGGCAATATGTTACTTGATACTGTTTGAAATATTAACGATCCTTCATTTCATAGAATAACATGCCACAGCTTGTTTAAACTCTTATTGTATTATATTATTTTTTTTATTTTTCGTGCAATGTTTTGATCAATATAAGAATAATCAATTAAACTAATGTTCATTGTTTGAATTTAATTTTGTATAATTTTTCATAAGGAAGTGACATTTTTACATTCACATTTTTACATAATTTTATACACATGCTGAAACGAAAAAATGAAATATTTCCATTTATTAATAAGCGTATTTTAGAGTAGGTTAAATATGTACTATTGCATTGAATCTAATTGGTTTTCTGCGATGATATTTCCTCATAATCAAGTTTGAAATTTGGACTTCCAAAATGGCTAAATTTGTTCGAAAATGGTTATTTCTTAAGAATGATTACTATTGATATTTTTACATACTTCGTTTCCGAACATATTATTCAATTTACTTATCTTTTGAAAGATATTTATAGAATTGAATAAGATCTTTTTTTATCCTCTCTCTCATTTTAGTATATCATTATTTCGCAGATCAATAACGTGACTGAAGATCTGACGGAACTTCTTCAATTGTATTGTCAAATTGGCTTTGAAATATGGTTGTGTCTTTAGCACTTACATCTCAAATCAAAAAATGTTATAGCTTTTACAACGCGTAATTTGATACCCCAAACCCTTCAATTCATTCACTTTTTTTTTTTTTTTTCATAATATGGACTTGATTGAAAACAGGCGGAGAGCCATAGAGAGCCTACCCCTGGTCTAGAATTTAATTATATCATCAATCTTTATGAAATGTTTAGTTTAATTATTTAATTGCATAAATTTTAAAACCAAACCAAATATTTAATATATTTCTCAATGAATCCAAATATTGAATAAATCATAAACTCAAAATTATAGCTATTTCTGCCATTTCAAAAGAGTATTCTGCGGTGAAAATTAAAGTTTGAAATTATAATTTACTCAAAAATGTATTTAAATCATAAATATATTAAAATTATTTGAATTATTACAAAAGATTAACATAAGTTGAGACAATAAAATAATAAAAGGTAACAAGAAAAGAGCACTATTTAACACAAAAAACTGTAGGTTGTCTTTAGATTCCCATAAATAATTAATATTTTCTCTTAATGTTTTTACTTCATCATTGACTTTTGCAATAGTTAATTATGATTCAAAAACACACTTTTTAATTTAATGTTAATCCTTGACATGTGTTTCTGTCGGCTTGCATAAAAATTTTGTTTAACCTTTTATATCTAAATCTTATCTTAAAAATTCTTAAGGCATGTAAATTAGATGACCTTTATTTTATTCTTATAGAAATAGGAAAATAATGTATTACATCTAAGAATAAGCTTCATACGATAAATCGGTTGATAATATCTTATTTAAAAAATAAGTTTTTGTGGATGTCATATTAATCTTAAAAGCATTTTAAGAGTAATTGTATCCTGTAAATCACTTTCATAGGTGTGTTTGACAGTTCGTATCACAAATATTATTAAGTAATTTTTTTCTGGAACAAATAGAAATTTTTTTATTTATTTTGAATTCCATTATTGTTATGTTTATGGAAGGCTCGTTATTTAAATCTGCTTGACACACCAATAAAAATATAACTGTTCTTCCTTTGCTATGGATTGTCACATCTGTAACATAAATATTTTATGTTAAACTATTTCAAATCATATTTATTTATTTGTATAAAAATTATAAAATCATGAAGCATTTTAGAATGTTTTAATTATTAAAAGAAAATTTTAAAACGAGAATAAAAAGATAGATTTAACAATTTAAAATGATAGGAATTCGGGGTGAATGAGTTTCATTTTTTGTTATCATCAAAGCAAAAATAGTTACATGAAAATATGTGCATTTATCTAAGTATATGATTGAATTCAAAATGAAAGAATAAACATTTCTATAATTATTGTTCTGTGAACTTTAAGTTTATCTTGAAGTTTGAATTAACTGTATTAAATGGGAAAAAGCCCTTATATTTTAAAAGTCTTAAATAAAATACCACCAAAAAATCTTTAACATGAATGAAATATATATATATATATATATATATATATATATAATAATTTAATTTCTATATATACATAATAATAATAATTTAATTTCCTAATTTTTCCCATTCACTCATTTAAAAGTAAAGCGTTCGTTCTTACTTCCTAATACTATTCCTTTTCAAATTAATTATTGCAATCACGTGTTCTTAAAAATTCGTTGATAATGCAGTTCACAAGGCTTCAGACCTGTAAGGATGATCCCTACTATCTATCTGCTCCTAAAATCCCTCAAAATCCAAAATCAATGTCAAATTTTTTTCCGCTTCGTATAACAGATTATAATATCCAATGGTAGTAACAATTGACCATAATGTTGCCATAGGTTTTCCAGTACAAGTACTTTTTGAAATCAACTTCATATTTATGGCATAAGTAAATGAAAATTTTATTTTCATTGGTAGTGAAGACATTTTGTTTCTTGGTGTTGTGTGTAATGCTTTCACGTCTCTCTTATAGCTATTACACGTATTTTTAATACACGTAATTTTTTTGTAATTATTTCTGCTTTCTTCATTTACGTCATTAAAATTTTCTTAAGTTTGTGACTGTCGTGCTTCAAGAATATTTCTTGAGTAAAAGAAATTTGACTACTGCATATTTTACTGCTCTGTTTTACATTAATTAGACGGAAAGACAATAAAGGAAATGGATTTCATTAAGGACTCTGAGTAAAAATGAATAATCAGTAAAACAATTATGTTTTTTTAAGAAGTTTTAGATTTGTTTTTTCATAAAAATATTTTTAATAAGGTTAACTTACTTTTAATATTTTCTTAGTCAAAAAGTCAACAATAAAGATGAAAATATAATTTATATGTCAATCGGTGTTAAAGCTTTTTAAGAGTATATCTTAGTAATAACTTCACTCAGTTTATAACATTTTGCAATATTGTGCTGTCTCGAAAGTAATGTGACGAAGAGTGCAAGCACCGATGGCGCGGAGGTAAGGCGCTCGTCTACAGAACGAGATCTCCCAGGTTCAAAACCCAGTGCTGAAATCAGTAAAAGTTAACGCTAATATTTAGTGTAATTGATATCTTCTATAATTTCTAAAATAATAAATCTTCTATAATTCTATTTCATAAGAATATTCCAGTGTTCTGGAATATTCTTATGAAATATATAAACTCATGTGTTCTCAGCCAAGTGTAGCTGTTCAAAGTCTGCAAATAAATCTCGTAATTCACTTATTTAATGTGTGTTCAATTCAACCTACTTCTCAATATTTACGTGACAATAAAATCTAATAATCAAATATGTTATGTGATGTCGGGCTGTTCGCGAATCTTTCCTTAAATAACATCTGGATTATTTTCCTTTCAACTCCTTACCGATTAAATGAAACGTGATTACGCAAATTAGATGAAGACAAGAAGCGTGATGAATTGATTTGAGGATTGTGATATATAAGCGAAATAGAATTGAAGGTGAAGATGGATGGTTGATGTGAGTATTTAATAGGTGATTGTGCGTGTTAGATATTGGAGTGACTTACAGTAGTTGATCTTCTATGAATAAATTAAGTTAGAAAAGATTCCTGATTTGAGTACGTTGTAAAAGGCGTAGAATCCTCAGTATTTGAGAATCAGTTCACTTGGCACACGTTAGATGGTAGGCTAGAGTTTTATTTGTTTATTCCATTTGGGAGAGTTGAGGGTTAATTGAGGAAGTGTGATCTTAAATAATCTGTGAATAAATTTAATAAACTATATTTGTATTTTCTAACGTCTCTTCAATTGGAAATTGTGAATTAATTGATATTAATTAAAGTTTAAGATGTCCGTAGAGTTAAATAACGGGAAAGTCTTAAGTATAATTTTTCAGAGCACCCATGTAATATAAACTTTACTCCAAAAAAACATGTTTAAGATCATCATTTGTGAAACTTCATTAAATAAGAATACTATTCCAAATTAAATAGAAACACATGTTGAATACGCATAAATATACCACATAAATGAGAGAGTGAGGTACAATTAAGGACGCAAGAGCCTAATACGGCTAAGGTGCGCCAAACAAGATGTAACTATGTTTTTTGAAGTTGGAAAGATTGAAAAAAAGTAAAAATTGGATAACAGCAATATAGGCCGAAAATAGAGAATGTTCGCTGAGGTATTCCGGGGACAGGTCATCCATGTTTACCAAGGACAGTAAACCCTATAGGAACGAAAAAAAACTCTCAGGATCATGATTCTCGTACCTACCTAAAGAAGGCAAGACTCTGAGAGAATATATTAGAATAAACATAAAGCAGCGCATGAATATTAAATGTTTATAAATAAATATAAATTATTGCGTATAGAAATAAGAATATATCTACAAATATATAAATAGCATATGCCTATTATACAAAATTAAAAAAGACACGATTTTACTTTTTGGA
The DNA here is from genome assembly GCA_019974015.1 of Nephila pilipes. NCBI lineage: Eukaryota > Metazoa > Arthropoda > Arachnida > Araneae > Nephilidae > Nephila > Nephila pilipes. The sequence continues at coordinate 21,520 of BMAW01090786.1, forward strand.
AATGGCCCATAAATTTGCTTTTTAAAAATTTTGTCCAAAAATAGTAGTAACAATACCCTGACGCAATAAACAATGAAGTTTCTAGTTGATTCTACAGATAAGAATAGGGTGTGAACCGGGGGGACTATAAGAACAACATTCCATTTAACAATACAAACAATTCACTTTTTACATAATACATGCAATAAAATCGTTCCGACGTGTCCATAAATGTTGAAAGTTCCCATTCATCCAATTTTATTTTTATTTCGAATGTTTAAGGAAGAAAAATAAAAGAAGCGAAGTCGAATGAGGGTGAACTCTTTTCCGAAGGTGAGATCGCTGAATGCGAAAGACGATAATTTCCTAGTGGTAGGGTGGGGTTGTAAAACAAATTCCACATCTGACGTTTGGTAAAACTACGGATACTTAACCTAAGTCGATGTCCTTGTGTAAACGAGTATAAAAAGTGAAAATTCTCAGCTTAAAATTCACAGTTATACTCAGTCATTCGAGTAAATCACATCACCCCTTTCTAACATGATTGCTAAGGTAAGTTTGACTTACACTCTCTACTACCCACTAGTTAAATATCCTGCAAATTTTTCGAAGTAGAGACATCATTTATATCTTTTTTCATAAATATTAAAATACTAAATATTATTTTTCTGGTAAATATCTAAAAAGTTATAAAATCATATAACACTAGAAAAGCTGATTTGAAAAATGTCTCAAATACAGTGAATAATTTCTCTGTGCCTATTCGACCAGGAAATTTAAAGAAAAACGTTTGACATTACTTCTAAATTATGATTGAATTTCGAATTCTCAATTTAGAAATATTCTGCAAATTTAACATGTAAGCTTCCATTTATAAATTATTTAATGATAATGATATATATCAGTCTTAAGTTAATCTAAATTATTTTTATCTTCAAAAACATTTATTGTTTTTTAATACTGAAGAAAATTTATAATACGTAAGTTGTGGCTTTTTCGATATTAATTTAAGACTTTTAAAACATATAAAGGTATTTAAATTGATAACGAAGTTTATTGAAATCCAGAAATTTTCAGTAAAGCAGTATTAAGTTTAAGTGATAAATATATTTAATAAAATTTTCAGTTCTTTTAAATTAATGCATACTATAAGAAATACTTAAATGTGTATAATGAATTTTGATTTTAAAGAGTACGAATGCACACATATAAAATTAAACTCTGGAAACCTTACCTCTTAGAACATTTCATTATTTACAATGACTTAATAATAATTCGTTATCAAAGTGAAATAAGTATCCAAATGAAATGGCTTTATAAAAATTACAATACATATAATTATATATATATACAAAAAATACAAAAATGAAAATCTTATATTTTTGGTATATTCTTAAATATTACTAACAAAAGTGTTAAAGAAAATTTACCTACCATAATGTAACATTTTTAGTATTACTAATACATGCGAAATATTATATATTTTTCATGATTATAGAAAATAACAAAATTATCTAACTTAAGTTGCAATTGCATTTTTAAAAAAAACTACATTGCTTTAATATATTCTAGGTCGCTATCCTCTTCGCTGCTCTTGCAGCAGTCCACGCCAGTGCCCTTCTGGGACACGGTGCTCTCGTCAGCACAGGAGTCAGCAACAGAGCCCAATCTCAAGATGTAAGTCGATTTTTTACCTGTATTAATTATAATTTTCCATACACAACTAAAAATTTTAACGTTAATCATAATTCAAGTAGTATCGTCATTATCCTCATAAAAATATTTTTATTAGGCTTTCGGAAACTACGCTTTCGGTTATGACATCAAGGACGGACTCGGTGCCGCCAACTCCCGATCCGAAGTAGGAGATGCTCACGGAAACAAGAAGGGATCTTACACCATTGCCGACATCGATGGACGAGCCCGACGAGTTGACTACGTTGCTGACGGACATGGATTCCGTGCCACCGTTAAGACCAACGAACCCGGAACCGCCGCCAGTGCCCCTGCCGCCGCCCTCATTGCCAGCCCCTACGCCGTACCCGTTGCCCCTGTCGTTAACCACGTTGCTCCAGCAGCTGCTCTCGTTGGACACGCCGCTTCTTACGCTGCTCCTTTGGCTCTCGCTGCCCCTGTAGCTGCTCCTTTGGCTGTTGCAGCTCCTGTTGCTTACGGTGGTGTGATTGGACATGGAGCTGCCCTCGCAGCTCCTTATGGTCTTACTTACGGAGCTTCTCTTGGACATGGAGCAGCTCTCGGATATGGAGCCGCTCTCGGATACGGCAAAGCTCTTATCCACTAAGAAAAATTCGCCATCAATATTTCCTGTTTACAATATCAAAAAGTATGTATTCTCTTACTTCCGTTTTAAGTATTTGATATTTTATCAAAATATTTATTTGATTTTATTTGTTTAATATCAAATTATGATGGAAGAAGATATTTTAATAAATAATAAGTAAATGAAAGGATTCTAGTTTCTCAAAAATTTAACTTTGTTGAAAATTCAACTTATTTTCTATTTTTCCCATGAATAGGTTTTCCAGCATAATTATTACAATAACTGTGTGCATAAGCTTCTAATATTTAATTTTATTTAAATTTGGGTTAATTAGACTTACATTATCTGAGATTTAGAAGCAATTAAATTAAAAATGTAACCCATTGATAAAAAATGACTTTTATTTAAGAACACTTTTCCCATTGTATTCCGGCTCAGCTCTTAATCGATGAGTCATAATGAGTAAATTATAATTCTGACTAATAATCATCACAAAATCTTTCATTTTTATTTTAATCTTCGGTGGTTATTTAAATTAACTTTCCATATTTTATTTATCTTATACTTTATGTACAATTTAAAATACTTTTCATGATTAAAAAATTTTTACGTTTCCTGCATTTTTTGTTGTTGTTTCAATTTTACGCTTATGAAAATTTGTAATTAGTATTTAAAATTTATTTGTATAAATATGTATATTTATTTATTAAATTTTGAAATTTTTAGGTTCTATGGATTTGGATACGATAAACCTGCCCACTTCTCTTCTCTTGCTCAACTGTTGCTACTCCTTCTCTTAAAGGAAAACAAAGAGTTTAAATTCAACATACAGTGATTTTCAAGTGAAAATAACCTTTAGGAAACGAAAAATTGTAATTGGGCTTTGAGATATTTGACGTTTCCTAAAATACTTATTGCATTCAACATTCCTCATTATGGGAACCTTCAGCTTTAATTTATTTTTCATGTATAGATTGTAAATAAACGTTTTTACAGTAATTTCATGTCTCCTTGTTTTTCCGTTTTGTTACTTTAAAGGCATTACCTTGAATTGTATTTAGACCTTTTTTTTAAAAAAAAATAAGTTTCATTTAATAAATTTCAAGCAGTGTAATTTTAATGTTTTAAATGCTAATTGATAACTATTCTAAAATATTTTTTTTAATTCTAGGGACTGAATCATCTTATTAGTTACAAAAAGTTATTTCATTTAGAATTAACCTTAAATGAACAATATCCATTTTATAACGAAAATAGAAATAATAGTTCTTATTTATGGCATCACATTTTCATTTTAATGCGGATTTTGCTCAAGAGATATTTTAAAAGACGTAACAACTAAAAGTAATAACTGTAAGTAGCAAAATCTTAGATTCATGTAAAAATAGAAATTGTTTCATTACCTTTATTCGAAATAGTAAAAACGAAATAATTTATTTAATTCATAAAATATTTTAGAGAATCTTATTAAGATTTAAATTTGTAGAAGTTAATTTTTATTTCAATAAAAATATATTTATTTTAGGAAATTTAACATTTCTATATGAAAAAAAATTATTTAGAGAATCTTATAACATTAACAGTTATAATACAGAAAAACTTCTAAGCTAAATGAAATATTCAATCTCTTATAATGCTTATATTTTATAACGAGAATGTTTTACATTTATTCGTTGTAATAACACTTTCTGTGTATAATGTAACACTTTTTAAAACTTTTAATTACACAGTGTGTAAAAAAAATGACATTTAAAAGATATTGTTTTTATAAAAATTAAAAATAAATCATTTTGAATAGCAATTAAAATTATCTACTCTTTCTTCAAACTTCAATTAACTCAAAAATATCATTGCTTCATTTCTAAAATTTACTTATTTATTTCAGAAAATTTCATTTTTTCATCTGTGATACAACTCTCCGATTTTTATCGTTGCATTTCAATGAAAAAATTCACATTCCAATTCCGAACTTTTGCGCGCAAATTAATATGAATTTTAGAAAAAACAATAATCATCCACACTTTTATAAAATAAGGAAGGAAAAAAAATCACCATTTCTTAAATATGAAGGTTATTCTAAAGTCAAAAAACCTGATCGAAACTCGGAGTACGTTTCAGTCTCAAAATTGCTCCATTTTTCATGAAAATATGTGTCGTTGTAACTTATACATTCATTTATGATGCAGAATTTTTTAAATTTATGAATATTCCAAAAATGTACTATTTTTCTCTTGAACATGTAAAGTACAAAACCCACTCTTCATTACATTATATGAGAGGAAATATGGAATATATTTTACACCATAATAAAGAAATTGATTCAGATAGAAATATGTAGTTTTATAAAATACTCTCTCTCTAAAAAGAGCGAGTTCAGACTATAAAATAATATTTGTACATTTTGTTACGAGAAAAAAGTAATCCAATTTAAGGTGCTATTATTTCATTTTATGTGAAAACAGCCTTTATAACACATATTTTTGGTTTAATTTTCTTAGGCCTCAGTTAAACTACGTAATAGGTGGTTGGAGGTAGGATTTGTAATTTTAATTACTGTCAAGTGTTAAAGACAGCACTTAAGCGTTTGTTTCTCTAAACTCATAAAACATATCAAGGTAAAATCTTTAAGGATCAGGTGAATTTAACTAGAACCAGCCACTTTTCCCAAAAATGATGCCTCGAGGCACACTAGCCGACGAATTATGAGTTCTAAAATTAAATTATTAATGTTCTTCTTAATATATTAAAAGCAAAATTTATTCGTTATGAAGATATTATTATCATACTTAAATACAAAAGCATTGTAGATTCCTGTCGATTTTTTGGACTGACTGTAAATGTTTTCATTAATGTTGCGATGAGAAACAAAACGAGGGCTATTGGTGACGGGCATCGTTATTTTGAGCCTCGGTCAAGTTGATACCTGAGATGGCACTTCTCTCTCTAATTTTCTACTTCATGCCAAAGGAGGACTTGGGACCTTGGCTAGGTTTAACATGCATCAACCTCGCTATACAGTGGGTCTTTGTGGCATCAGGGCTCGAACCCACGGCTAAACGTAAACAACGCTGGCCATAAATCCACAATTATGTATAGAGGTCAGTAGTTTTTTCCCCCCCTTTAATTAAAAAGAGTGCGCGAAATTTAAGAAGTAAATTCCAAAAGAAAATTGGAGAATTAAATAATATTTTTCTACACCTGAGAATTATGAAGTAAAAATAGTTCTCTTTATATTTGCAAACGAGCTGTACAACAAGTTCTAGGCTTTATACATTTATTAAAAGTTAGCCTCTATATCAGGGATCAAATAGTCACACAAATGGGGAGAAATGCATGTTTCAAGAAAAATGGATTGATGGTCATGATTAAACTTAATTCCTAGCTCGATATATCCCAATTTACATTTGAGTACTTCAGTACGAGGAAGTTCAAATATTTCTCACACTCACAGCCATAATTTATTTTTGTTCTCGCCTATGGGATAACTGAGATATCTTCTCTAGGAAAAAAGAGCTTATTTTATTCCACGTTTGAATAATTTTAACTTATTTTAAAATTAGAAGCAATGAAAATCATATTTTAACCGTGAGATATTAGTGTATTACGTATTTGTTTGTGTAAAGAAATCACGTTTAAATACATGAATAATCATGTACGATCAATTAAGTCGTACTTGCATTTAGATATATCTTGCTGAAATTCCATGGGAATAATACATTTAAAAATTTACACTTAGTACTGATAAATATAACATTCTGCACACGTAATATAATTATATAAATTCCGAAATTTGATTTTATAAATTTTTAAGAAATTAAATTTTATTATTCAAATTTCCATTAATTTTTATGCAAATATTGAGCACACACTACACAGAATGAACTATTACATACTATATTGAGCACACACTATATAAATTGAGCACACACTATTGAACACACACAAAATCTACTTAAACCTTTATTCTGATACATTCCACTCCTTTTATTGAGTGGAATGTATCAGAATAAAGTTTAAAATAGATTTTGAGGCAAGAGTGAAGAAACTCTTAAAAAAAACTGCATTTTGTCATAAACGCTAATTCAGATATTTTCCTCTATCGCGCACAACTTTAAAATTCGATTTTCTAGAGTTCTGTTCACTAGATTCTCATAAATAATTCATTTATGGAATCAACTAAGCGCTCTCTATTTTTAAATGCAAAGTAGAAAATTGCGATGTATTTCATCTCTCAGTTACCTTAATCTCTCCTTTTCATAGTATCCGAACATAATATTATGTATTAAAAATAGAAGAGAAGCTGTTTATTTCATGTTTAACCTGTTTACATAAATCAGCATCGACAAATCATAGTGGGAGTTCTGAAAGGACTATATTCGATAGAACAGAATAAAATCATTTTAAAAACAACAAAAAAAAGAGTACCTCACAGAACATACGTGAAAAAGAACATATACTTCTTAATCAAAAACAATGAGTCGATTTGATTCAAATATCAAAGAAAAATCAAGTACGATATTTATTAATTCGTTTTACATACGAAGCTAGCAAGCAGCGATTAATAATGCTATATCAAAGTAATAAGAGATTTCTGAAGATATGAGTAGAATAGAACTCAAAAAATTCTAATCTGAATTTAACAAAATTTTAATTCGTCAAACCTAAATAAAAATTTTTAGTCGCTAGAATTTATCGAATATAACTGTTTATCCATCAAAATATGTGTTCTAATTGTAAAAACTTTATTTATATAAACGCAACAATTTTACAGTCTTGTAATTAGTACATAATTCTAGGTGGAGCAGAGCAATAAATTTTAAGTTTTTTTCTTAACTTCGTTAAGTGAACTGCATGATGTTACAGACTATCACGTGAAATATTGAGAAAAAAGCCTTAACTAGCATTTCACTCTTACTACTGTTAAACCATGACAAATAAAAGAACTGCACGACTCAATTAGATTTAATCTACAAATTAAAAATTACTTAATTTGATAATGTTTACTGGAATCGGGATTTGAATCTCGGAGGTCTATGTAACATGCAGGATTATTTTTTGTTTGTGTATTGATTTATAACATTGCATGCTCAAAGGTTATTTTTTAAGATTTTTTAATTATTTGTTCATTAAGAATTTATATTTGGTGCTATAATTTATTCACTAAATTTACTAACTTCTCATAAATTTTAAAAGCTCTGTTTAGATCAGAATAAACCCTTTCTTTATCAGATTGAGTTTATTTTGTAAATAAAACTATTCAATAATTTTACATTTCTCCACCGATTTATTTGCCAGATTATATGCTTCTGTTATTATTCAATCAGTCCTTTCACAAAAGAATCTCCCAGACATTAAAAATTACATTGTTTTATAGAAATGAATTAAAGTCAAGTCATACACATAAATTTTGAATTATTAATATATGTTGTTAAGTTTATAGTAAAATAATTATCATTATTTTAGTAATAAAAAAGTTCATCTGTTTTTTGTCATGAATTTCAAAATGTTACTATAAAAATATTCACCAGTAATTGTCTTATTCAATTTTAAAAATTTATTAATATTTTAAAAGATAAAGCGTGAAATGCAAAATAATGATCTAAGTTACAAATTAGTGCGATTAAAGACCTTAGATGTTGGGACAGAAAGGCAATTTAAACCCAACATAATTTTATTACAATAAAACATATTTGCTCTGATCTTTATTATATAAAATGTAAAATAATAAAGTTTTGGAGTTACAAAGGAACGGCCCGATTTTCTTTTTATTATGTTAGTTCTCGTAGAAAATACTTTATTGTTTGTAATATTGTAATTTTGAAGTTTAAAATAAACAAGTTTTAAATAAGTTAGGCCACATGAATATTCAGAGAAAGAAAGAATTTAAGGGAGAGAAAAAAATGCATATATATTACTTAGCAATTAACTATAAACTTGATTGATCATATTAAAGAAATTTCAAAAGCAAAAATCCTTTAAATTTTAAAAACAAACTTTAAAAAATTATTATAGTTTTAATTAAATAAAATGGAATGCTATAAATATTTAAACAGGATAATGCAACGAAAAAAAATATTTCTTAAACTCTTAAGGATCATAGCTAATTAGATTATGAAGGTCATTTCAAAAATTGCCTTATTAACTTGACAGATGAGTGTATTAAGATTCTGTGCTATCATTCTCAACATCTTAAAGAAGAAGGAAAATCTTATTAAAATTAAAGTATCTATTTGATATATTTCCAAAATAAATACAAATAAAATTCACTTAAACAATTGGGCAAAAGATAGATATGTATACTATGAAAAATAATTCAAACAAACGATAAACGTTCATACTGTTATATGAACTGTCTTATACGCCCACTAAAATTTACTTTGAGTTACATTTAATTAAGTTTCAATTTAAATTATATTTTGTATTACCATGATTTCTAACTTTTCGTATTTTGATGAAAATGCTAAATTTTATGAACGATGCCAAGATATTCTATAAAAAATTGACTTTGATTTTTAATTGACCAGGGAATTTTCACGGAATTTAAATGTTTTCCTTTAAATACTGTTCTTTCATTAAATTATAAATAGCAGGAATTAAAATATAATATTTATTTGAATATATAGCTTAAATTAAAAGTATTTTCACACATCTAACATGTAGCTAGATAAAAATATTTAATTAAAATTTATATTAAATATTTTCCATAATGAAAATCCTTATCCAAGCGTTGAAAAAATACCTAACAAGGAATTTACAAATCTCTCTCCTCCACATATTAAATGCCATGCAAAATTGTTCGTAGAATAAAGATAATGATTAAAAAATACAATATAAATTAAAAAATAAAATCGTCTGCCCTGAAGTATGCCAAGAAGGAACCTAAATTAAGATATGCAGCTTGAATGCTGAAATTTTTCGCTCAGAATGAGAAGAATTAGTATGCATGAAGCAAAATGTGTTTCTTTTACAGTCGATTTTTAATCAGTTATTATTTCTCTTCAGTTCGCTATATGACGCTACAGTCAATTAAATGACATCGTAGTAGATGACGTCATATAATAATGTAAGTTTCAATTAATAAAGGTTGTTTCAAACTAACACTTGGCAAATTTATTTTACTTGTCACATAAAATTATAATTATTTTCGTTTGAAGAAAATCTTTTGTTCTTTTATAACTGCATTTGGTATAAAAGAGCTTATAGAACTTTCATAATTCTGACACGATCTGCATATTCATCGTTCGTATTTCCAATAAATCGTTGTTTATTCCGGGTCGGTTCTTGAGTTTCAATTAAATAAAAAAAAAAAAAAGAAACAATTGAGCCACAATTATAATGCTGTGATAGTTTTACAAGAGTAAAATATTCAATTACAAATATGTATCAAAGAAAAATGAGTATTTACTTAACAAAGAGCAATTTAAACTTCTAAGTACAGTATAATGAGCGATCCGCTTTTGTTAATATTTAGAATTACTATGGAGTAATATTTGATAAGAGTTATTTTCAGAAAGCGAGCTCTGCACACAAATGGTTTGAAGATTATGATTTTGGTTCATTGAGAGACTGCTGGGTTTTTAATGTCGAACTTAGAAGCATTGTTAACGGTATTGGCGACGGACTTCGTAATTTGAACCTCAATAAAATGACAAGGACGACAACTGAAATGACATTTCCAACTTCAAATTTCTACGCCAATGGAAAGACTGGACGCCTCGACAGATTTAACGGGTATCAGTTACGCTATGGAGTTTTAGTGGTATCAGGATTCGACGGAAATGCCGACCATGAGTTCCCTATCATTTCCACTCGGTAACCGTGGCCACTCAAGATCGTGATAAATTCTCAGCAACATTTTGGATCGAAATTCTTCCATTGATATCCAACCACACGATCCTTACATTACTTTGCGATTTTATTTGAACATAAACATTTTTTTTTTAACTTTTTTGTATATATCTTGAAACAAGAACCATGAAATGAAAAGTTAGTATTCAAATTCGTGAATTGAAATGAGTGGCATTAGAATGAAAAGATGTCGATTCAAAGCTTTCGTACAGGTTATGAAAATAAATATTACTCTAAACAAAAATATTTTCATACTATCGATGTTTCGATATTTATCCGAAAAATTATCTTTATATTTCTCTTTCTCCGAAGAATTCTATAATAAACTATCACTCTTTGTTTATCCAAGTCGGGTATCGGGTGCCCCTTGCGATCGATGACTTTTGAGTGCGATAACGATTTAAATGTAGCGATTTAGGTTATAGTAACCCTAATTTTGATTAGCCCTTCATCTGCAACACTTTCATGACGTCACTGTTCACTATCGCTACATTTGTAACTTTTCTTCTAAGTCGCCAAGTTTTTGCCACAATCGCTAAGGGGCTCCTGATACACGACTTTAATTTCTTAATAATTAATAATTATTAAAAAAAATTTAATAATTATTTATTAAATTTTTAATAATTATTTAAATTATTTAAATTTTAATAATTATTTTTAAATAATTATTAAAATTTAAATAATTTAATTTAATTTAATAATTTAAATAATTTAATTTAAATTTAAATAATTTAAATAATTATTAAAATTTAAATAATTTAATTTAATTTAATAATTTAAATAATTTAATTTAAATTTAAATAATTTAAATAATTATTAAAATTTAAATAATTTAATATTAATTTTTTAATAATTATTTAAATTTTTAATAATTATTTATTAAATAATTATTTAAAAAATTTAATAATTATTTATTAGTAAGAAGTTTTCTTTAAAACTTACTTATTGTTGTCTTTTTTTTACCCTTTTTATACTATCATTTACGTGCACATAATAATGCCAAAAAAGAAAACTAAAGAAGACAGTGTTCATCAATAACTTTGCAAAAATTATTGATGAACACTGCACATTTATAGCAATGAATTTCGTAAAAGTTTTGAAATTTATTAATGTAGAATTACCTTCTTTATAAAACATGCTCTAATAAAATTGTTGTATTTGAATAAAAATGTGCAAGTATGTAAGATTTTCATTCAATCTTCTATACCTAAAACAGTTTGATAGACTCAAGAATTTTTGTTTAGTTTTATTAACATCTCTCTAGAAGCAACACGAGGGCTATAGGCGACAGACCTACTTTTGAACCACGTTCAAGTGACGAGGACGACACCTGAGCTGGCATCCCTCTATCCTAACTTCCACACCATGCCAACGAGAGGACTTTGAGCCCCGACAAATTTAACGTGCAACAGCCCCGGCTACACGGCGGGTCTTTAGCGGCCAAAGATCGAACCCGCGACTGAAAGAAAAGCGCCGGCCACAAGTCCGAAGCCATGATCACTAGGCAACCGCGGCCACTCAAGAATTTTGGAAATCATAAAATGCTTTTCATAATGTCCTAGCTGAATTCTCTGATATAGTTTCATAAGTTTACAAAATATACGATCATTAATGTTCTACTCATTAGAATATTAAGTTTGATATATTCGAGAACAGGATTCAACATAAAAATCTGTCAATTTAATTAATTCACTTTAATTTTCTGTTTGTAAAGTGTAAAACCTTATGTAATCGCACAAGAATGATGTGTAATATTTATTACAATATTTGAAGAAAAATATTTCATTATATTTTTAATTTTCGAATAACATTGTTTATCGAACACTTGTTATTCAGATAAGAGACACATGTTTTGGAAAGCATTAATATTCTTAAGTATTATGGCAAATATTGGTCTCCAATCCTTAAGAGACATATCAAATAAGAAGAAAATAACTACAAAAATACCTCATTTATCAACAGCGTAGAATTAATAAAAAGAAACAAATGTATATAATTTCCGCACTAAATGTAATCGAAGACTATTAGCATCAAAAATGAATAAATCAAGCTAAATAAAATAGTAAAAAAATTGTTAATGACTTTGATCCCAGAAAGACTATAATTTTATTCTGAAGGTAGTTGATTGTCGACATTAACCCAAAAAAGGTACTCAGTTACCTTATGTATAAGAGGGTGTGGTAATCATTCTCAATAAATATTATACATCAATATTGAAAATTTATTAAAGGAACTGAAGCTCTAAATTGAATTCTAAAAATGATCGAGAAATTAATGTTTTAAGTTTTACACTCTTTTAAATAAAATGTTACAACTATAATATCATTTTATTTATCACATAAGAGATCTAATAAAAAAAATAGATGATAATTATCCAATATTAAGAGTTTCGATATCAACAAAAATAATAGCTTCTGAATTATTTCCTATACCTACTGTAAATTTTCCAATAACAATAACTTCAAATTGAAAGATTTTGATTTAAATTTAGGCATGAAAATTTTCAGGAAAGAGTGAATCTGATTACGTGGCCATCATATCTAAGCCTATAGTTTCAAAACTAAATAAAAATAAAATTAAATGAAGTTAAGTTACTTATTAATAAAACAATTAACAAAACGGAAGAAGTTCAGCTGAGAAAAAAGAAAGCAATGTAATTTTCTTCCATTAGTTTTTCTCTTGGTTTTAAAAATCAATATAGTTTATATTAGTAAATTATTGTCATTCCCCTAATGATTAAATTATATTTTTCTATTCAAACATGGAAGAATGCAATTTAAACTTTTTTTCTTATATATTTCTTACCAATGTTAAACACAAATAACTATTATCAAAATTGCAAATTCGTTTAACATATTAAGATGAAATAGTAAATTGCTTTAAAATTATATCAAAAGATAATAATTATTTTTCAGTTTCACAATACAAACAAAATCACTTATGAAACATGCTTTAATTGCTCTATAATAAATTCAAAATTTAGGGATTTAGTTGAAATATTTATTAATTATGCTTATTTGTTATGCATATTCCAACAGTTCAGCGATTTGCAATTACAGATTCTTGGCCAATTTAGGCCAAGAATAAACACTATATACAAAACTAATAATATACAAAACTAATATACAAACGTAACTAATATACAAAAAAAAAACACTTTCAAAATCAATATAGATATTTGTATAAAAACAATACAACCTATTTCACAAAATAGCAAAAAATATTATATTGCATTGAATGAGTATCCAATCCAGAAAACTATTGATGAATCAGTTCCAATCCATTTCACTACAGATGTAATAATTTAGTTCACGAGTTACTTGTATAAGACGATAGATGCAATGACCTCAAGATGAAGGATGAAGTACTAGGAATTTATTATCATGTAGAAATGACACATTCAACTTTTTAAGAGTTTCAATTAAAAGAAATGCTAGTATGACAATAGAAAAACATGTTATTTACATATAAACTGGAGGATGAAAAGAAATTACTTCATGGCAGCAAGGTATCTTTTTAGCGGTTTTTGCATTTAGGGCTTTCTTGGCGATGGCTGGTTTTGCCATCATATTGGATTTTTGGATTAAGCGGTATTTTCCTTGGTTGTTGCAGTCATCCGGAAAGATCCTTTGGTCCGCACTACGATACTAGTTGCAACTGTATTTTTCATGTGTTTTTTTTATGAAAAGAAACATCTTGTAAAATCAAATTTGTAAGCTCCACTGTATTTTTTGATTGACTGAAAAGATTATCTTCCACTCTCATTCAGTAAGGTAATAGCCAGATTCACCATTTCTGATTCTTAAAAATATTTATGAATTGTTTAGATTTTCTTGGTTTCGCTACAGATGTAGCTACTTCTCCAGTTGTTTGCTGTTTCGACGGAGAGCCGCTTCTTTAAAAGTAATCATACTTCAAGCAGAGAGAGGTATTGATGTCCGGTGCAATAAAACTTCTCCACGGTAATTTTATGAATCTAGCGTCTTTAGCGATGTCTGAAAAATATTTTATTTTTCTTCGGAGAACATTTTTTAAATTCAAATTTGAGATGCATTTGCAACATATGTATCCGCCATGCTTTAATCTGTAATAGTTCGGATAATCAATAGTTGCTTATGTTAAAATGTTTACAGATGTTAAAATGCTTTAGTCAATTAATAATTAAAATCAGGGCTTATAATCGTAGATCAACATCGCAGTGCAAGATTAAATCAAAAAAAGAAATTTGGGGTTGTATTGTATCTAAGTTATTGTCATTATTGCTAATTCGCCTTATTTACTTTATGTTTCCCATAGAAGATAACACGTGAAAGAATTCGGACTATAGGCTAGTATAGAATGAGGCAGTTATGGTATTTTACTTTTGGAGCAATACGTAGAAAAAGAAGCCAA
>BMAW01090786.1:40668-66101 GCA_019974015.1 Nephila pilipes
ATGTCTGAAAAATATTTTATTTTTCTTCGGAGAACATTTTTTAAATTCAAATTTGAGATGCATTTGAAAGCATATGTATCCTGCCGGATTTAATCTGTAATAGTTCGGATAATCCAATAGATTGTTATGTTAAAATGCTTATTGCTTCCAGATGTTAAAATGCTTTATTTGTTAATAATTAAAATCAGGAGGCTTATAATCGTAGATCAACACGCAGTGCAAATTAACACCAGAAAAAAAGAAATTTGGGGTTGTATTGTATAGTTAGTTTCCCATAGAAGATAACACGTGAAAGAGTTCGGACCATGGTTATTATAGGAAAGGAAATAGGATTGTAATTTTACTGTTGGATGATTTAGGGTAGTAAATAAAAACTATTGAACATCGTCTGTGAATATGTAAGGCAGAAAAACAAATATTAAATGGGAAATAGAATTTGGATGTAATTCATTATCCTTACACACACAAGCACACAAAATGTGTGTGTGTGTGTGTGTGTGTGTCTTAAGTAACAGCTTTTTAATTGTTTTCTTTTTCAAATTTCAAATAATTAAGTAATATTAAAGTCTTTCAGAAATTAAATGCAAGAGAATTTTTTTTTTACTAAAATGAAAATAGTATATAATTTTTCTTTTATTTTATATTATGATAAAAACGTTTTATACTAATTTGAAAAAAACAGTATGCCTTAAAATTACATTTACGTTTAATTTCAAATCTACTTATTCAATAATTCCCTTCATTTGTTTTGAAATTTTTTTCAAAATAGACTTTTACTCACTTTATTCATTATTAAAGTAAGTTTAAGCTATTTTTTTTTCCCAAAACACACAGACATTGATAATAATAACATAATCTTAAAAGTGTTTAAAAAAATTTGAAAAAGCGTATAATCAAAATGCAATGTTTTTACAAAAATAAACTATCTGTAATGTCTTATACCACAACTGTATGAAAAATTTGAATAATCACCGCACTAGAAGCTACGCAAAGGCTATTGATGATGAACTATTAATTCTGAGCCATTTTCAAATGAAGAGGATGCTACCTAGGTCTACCTCTCCTAACTTCCATTTTTCATCACCAAAGAATATTGAGTCTAAATTCCATTCAATTTGCAATAACTCTTATTATTCTTCAAAGCGGATTTTAGTGGAATGAATTTTGAACTAGCGTCGTGACCTGAGCAATACTGGTTGCGAAGCAGCAGCAGTAAATTAATCAAATAAGAATTGGGTTAAAGTATGTGCCTACCCAAAAATCACCGCTTTCGTGAAAATTTTCAAAAGTTTCTTTATTATTTTTTGATAAAGTCCACCTATTATCGATATCGAAACTGGTTTGCATTTGTTTCTAGGGTTGCTAAAAATAAAGTTATAGTCCAGATTTTAAACCAGAAATTCAATTTAAAGCGACCGGAAGTGAAATTTTTCCAAGACGGAAACTAAGCCATAGAAATATAAACAATGTATTTTAAACAACTGTTTCTTCATTTTTAAATGATGTGAATGAACAATATACTTTTTAAATACAGAATTAATCTTATTTATTAATTTATTATAGTTTTAGGAGCATCTGGCAACTATTTCTTCACTTAATTTTGATATAAAGATTTGCATTTTCTGGAAGACTGTTATTTTAATTTTTTTTTATTACGAAACATCTCATATCTTAAAAAGTATTTCATATATTCAAATGAAATTTTATCAGAATGTTCTGTATCTCTAGATATATTGTGAATCTCAAACATAGCGTTTAAGTATATAACTATTTAGTTTGGAACTATTTTTATTTAAAAAGTGAAATATTTTTTTTTTTCAAAATCATGTTGTGTTAATACGTTTTGGTATAACTCAGTAAGTTTAAGAGATAACTGCATTTTTCTGCTTCACAACACAGATATATGTACATTAAATATATTATTGAAACGGAAAGTGAAATATATCAATCAGAATTTATTATATAAACTTGTGCGTTAATGTCAATTTTTACTAAATTTTAATCAAATATGGCCAAAATTTAAAAATTAAAAAAAGTGAAATGACTTTTGGATTCATGAAAATGAAAATGACTTTTGTATTTACTATTAGACTATTGTGACTAAAAACATAACTGTTTCACACACACACAAACTTTTTTTTGTTAAAAAAAAGTACTCCAAAGGTTGGCACAAACCTTTATAAACTTTAGCAAATTTATTAAAAAGATCTTTGGAAATCCTCCACATATATATTAAAATATTTGGTTGAAAATTTCAGATGTAATTTTAATCTTTAGCGCAGATTTTAAATCAGTTGAGACTCAAATATGTTACATTTGCTTAATCACTTTTCTTCATTTCTAAATATTTTTTTTCAAATTTTATTTCAAATCCTACGCTTTTTTTGATTTTGATACATTTATATGTATTACATGTCAAATAATTATATGTGCCAATTATTAAATAATATGTTAATCAATTATAAATATATCAATATGCGGCTTTCTATAGAAAAGTTACAAATGTTTTCAATAATTAAAAAAGATTAGTTTGAAGGTTGAAAGAACTCCGTAATTATTCCTCAGAATTAGGTGAAACCATTGCTACAGCGTTTTGCCTCCTTCTTCTATGTAATTCGTCACACTACCAGATTGAAAAACCGGAATAAAATATACTACGCCGAAAGTGAACTTGAAACCTTTATGGACGGTATAGATGGTGAAAGCAGGAATAATTAATATCGTCTCATTACAGGGTGGGGTTAAGGAAGCGCATTATAGGACATGTTTAAATTGCCTTTAGGTTAAACCGCATTTTTCTTACGCCGATAGCCTTGTAAAATTTTGTATATAAACTAGCAAACATTACATTGAACATTACAACTTTACTCAGTCACTTGAGTTCACTTACGATTAAACATGATTGCTAAGGTGAGTTCATTTATGATATTGTACTGTTTTTTAAATTGTAATATTAAGTTTTAATTCATCTGAATATACGAAACGCATTTCAGTGTATAATAGCTATAAAGTATGTTAAATTATTTCAGAAACAAATACTAAGAAAGAACTGTTCCTAATATATTTAGATTGCATCTTTTAATATTAAGTCTTTATTCAATCATATTATCGATTTCGAAATTTTCAAAAGCTTTGACTAATTCCTAATTATAAATGCATCAACTAAAATTATAATAAAGACACATAAACATTTAAGTAATTTTTTTTTCAACAAGAGCTTAAACTTATATATTTTTAAAACAAAATAAATGTTAAGGAAAGGAGCTGATAATTTAACAATTGAGATTTTTCAAGTAAAATAAGTAGTTAGTAAAAATTATGCAAATTATTTTCGAAAATTTCAATTTTTTTATCTTCTTCTAAAACTGTCACCTATGCTAAAATTAGAGTATGGTCATACAACTTAGATTTAAAATTATTTTTGAACAATAAGGAGATTTAATGTTATCCCTATAAAATGAAACTCGGAAATTATAATAAAACATACAGTGTAAAAACAGTCCGACATTATTTTTTTAATAACTTGTTAATTTATTTCGAAGTCATTCACAAAATATTTCATTGATTAAATAATACAAAGAATTGTTTGATGACCATATTAATTACATTTTTTAAGGTAAACTGTTCCTGAATAATTGAACTTCAACATGGTATTCCTGAAACTCTTATTTGATATATGTGCAAAAAATTGCTTTAAATAATTATGATTAAATTTTTATCATAACTTCAGAATTTCAGAATAAAAGTCTGAAACATAATAATTAAATGTTAACGTATAAATAAAGATTTTCTATTTTATCATAAATTTTTAACTTAAAAAAAATTTAGTTTCCGTGCACAAAAAAACTTACAAGTAAAGCTTCTAAATTTTAATTTATAGGTCACCATTCTCTTCGCTGCCCTTGCAGCAGTTCACGCCAGCGCCCTATTGGGTCACGGTGCTTTGGTCAGTACTGGAGTCAGCACCAGCGCCCGATCTCAAGATGTAAGTCCATATTTTCTTTTCATTTTACTTTGTATCATTTCTTTATTAGAGGCAAAATAATCCATTTAACTTTAGATAAATAGCTCTTACTTACGTATGCTTACTTTTTAGGCTTTCGGAAACTACGCTTTCGGTTATGACATCAAGGACGGAATCGGTGCCGCCAACTCCCGATCCGAAGTAGGAGATGCCCACGGAAACAAGAAGGGATCCTACACCATTGCTGACATCGACGGAAGGGCCCGACGAGTTGATTACGTTGCTGACGGACATGGATTCCGAGCCGTTGTCAAGACCAACGAACCCGGAACCGCCGCCAGCGCCCCAGCAGCCGCTCTCATCGCCAGCCCCTACGCCGGACCCGTCGCCCCTGTAGTCAACCACGTTGCCCCAGCAGCAGCCGTCGTTGGACACGCCGCTTCCTATGCTGCTCCTTTGGCTGTTGCTGCTCCAGTTGCAGTTGCAGCTCCTCTTGCTGCCCGAGTAGCTGTTGCTGCTCCCGTTGCTTATGGAGGTGTAGTCGCCCACTCAGCCGCCCCTCTTGCTTACGGTGGAGTGATCGGACATGGAGCCGCCCCTCTTGCTTACGGTGGCGTGATCGGACATGGAGCCGCCCTCGGTCTTGCTGCTCCAGCTGCTCTTTCATACGGAGCTCCTCTTGCTCTTGGACACGGTGCTGCCCTCGGAATCGGATATGGTTTGGGAGCTAAAGCCCTCATCCATTAAAGAACTGTTCTTACGCTGTTATTGTATCATAATTTATTCACTTCATATGAGATGTAAATAAATATTTTACTTTTTGTATATTTAGCTTCATGTAGTGTCCTTATTCATATGTATTCGAAATTTGTCCTTTTATAATTAACGTCTTGAAAAAGGTAAAATAGTGTTTTTTTTTTTAATAACTAATGCTCAAAAAGCCATTTTTGAATGCTTTCTTTTAACAGATATCAAATTCAGGATTTATTCACATAATTTGTACGAGATTTTCTGACTTTTGTTAATACGAACATTGAAACACTTTATATATATTCTAAATTTCAACTAAAATATTTTTCGAGTGCATAACGAAATAATCAAAGTCCATAATAATGTAAGCTATTTAGTTGTTTAATATTTCCTTTAGTATTTTACTTCAATATCTTCTTTATTCGCATGGAGGTAAAATGGAACTTTCTATATAATACGTCTATTAGTAAAAAGTATGTTCCATAAAATTACTGTGACCAAATTAATTATTCTCAGAAATTTGATTGTAAAAAACATCATTTAGAGAAAGAGACAATATAACAATTAAAAATATCATATATTTAACACATTTTGAAGTTAATTAAAGCTAACTATGATTCACAAAAATACATTTACTCAAAAACTATATAAACAAATCAAAGACTAAAGAATTTAAATGTGAACTTTGAATTAAAACGTAATCAGTTCTATTAAATATGGATGGAATTGTGTCTTTAATATTTTACAGACAGGTTCAATGGTTTTCAGGGGTTTTATTGGTGAGGTAGGAAAGTCAGAGACAGATAGATAAATTTTTTAAATAAAAATAGTTGTTTTTAAGAGAGCATTTTACATTGAAATAAACTTCAAATAATATTTCTTCAAAAAAAATATTGACTTATTTTAATCTGATATGAATTTCATTTAGTTTAAAATTACGAGTCTTATTGGCTGGTTTAACAGATATTTGGACAAGACTGAGTTAAGCATTTGCAAGTATTCATATATAGTATAACTATAGTATATTTAGTTATTTTTAAAAGATTAAGTTTCTCTTGAACCTTTGTTCGGTAATATTGAGATGTTTGCTAATTTTACTAAGAAAAATATCTTTAATAAGACGTAATTTACAAAGAAATTACGTCTTATTACCGATATTACAGATAAAGAGATGTAATTTACTAAGAAAAATACAAAGTATATTTTTTATTTTGTTTCACATCGAAAATCCACATTTCTTCTTGTAATACAAGAAACAATTTTACAAACAATCATATTTCAGCCCCTGCACACTTGGAGCTCAAAAACGTTTTTTCAGCAATGAAGTTTCAGTTTAATTTTGTATTTATTAACGTCGCACTAGAAGCAACACGAGGGCAATTGGTGACGAACCTCGTAATTTTGAACCACGGTCAAGTGACGAGGACGACACCTGAGCTAGCATCCCCCCTCCTAACATCCCCACCATGCCCCTGGGAGGACTTTGGGCCCCCGACAGATTTAACGCGCATCAGCCCCGGCTACACGGTGGGTCTTTAGTGGCCAAGGATAGAACCCGCAACTGAACAAAAACCGCCGGCCTCGAATCCGAAACCATAACCACTAGGCTACCACGACCACTTTCAGCAATGAAACTCCAAAGTTTACGTACGAATAAAACGTTTAAATTTTTTCTGAGTCTAGGAGAAAAATTCTAAATTATTCCAATCATTCATCCACGTTTTATTACAACCTTGTTCCATAGCAAGCAAGCCTCTTTTTTGTTCACCCCAATAATATGAGCATTACTTATCTGTGATTTTTCCCTAAAAGAACTCCTTTTCTGAGCCGCAATGAATTGAAAAGTTTTTATTTTTAATCTCCATCAATTGTTAATGGGCCACGTAACCTAGTGATCATTGTCGTGGACTTGTGGCTGGCGGTTTTCGTCCAGTCGTGGATTCGAGCCTTGGTCGCTTAAGACCCGCAGTGTAGCCGGGGAAAATGCACGTTAAATCTGTCGGATCCCAAAGTCCTACCATTGGCTTGGTGTGGAAGTTAGAAGAGGGAGTTCTAGATCAGGTGTCGTCCTGGTCACTTAACTGAGGCTTAAATCACGAGGTCCGTTGCCAATTGCCCTCGTGTTGCTATTAGAGCGACGTTAATAAAACCAATTGACCAAACAAATTTTTAAAAAGTTTTTAACTTAAAATATTTGTTACACTACTCCACAGAGAAAATGCAACATCAGAAAGACTTCGTCGTTGCAATATATACGCTCAAGTATAGGTGGGTACCGAGACAATAAAAAAATGAACGATGTAATATGCGCGTAACACGACAGCGAGGAAAGATAAAACCCGAACGCTTGGTGAGGATGGCTTGTAGCACGGGCTAATATATCCCTCGCAACCTATGTTTCCATGCTTTGAACAAAGTCAGAGTTAGTTGCAGGATTAGATAATACCTGGAGGATGGCAGCGATGTTGTTTTCGGCAGACGGGTGCGTTCATGAGGTGAATAATCGTAGTCCTCCGAACAGTTCGTTGGTCAATCCGTCGAACCGCAAGAACAACGAGCCGAAATGCATCGACTGTAAATTGGAAATGCAGATGGTGGTGTGAACAAAGGAGTCTACAGCGTTCGAGCAGAACAGAGGAAGAGGATAAATATCCCAGTGCACAGATTCCTTGATATACCATCATGCTGCAGCGTCCCCGCACGCGACTGTGGCTGACGGTGTGTTCATGAGGGGAAAAACTCCGAATAGTTTGTTGGTCCGAATAGTTTGTAAAATAAAATAAACTGAAAGACCGCATGAATTTCACGAGACAGCTAAGAATATGATGCACTCCTGTTCAGCCTCACAGAAATATACAAATATAAATTTGTGTTGGTATTCCTAGCTCTGGGACGACCTACCCCAAGTCTTCTCTCTACGGATTCAATCGCAAATTAATTGTCTACGTACAATGAACTCAACGCTCAGTGTTAT
This sequence comes from Nephila pilipes, assembly GCA_019974015.1. Taxonomy (NCBI): domain Eukaryota; kingdom Metazoa; phylum Arthropoda; class Arachnida; order Araneae; family Nephilidae; genus Nephila; species Nephila pilipes. The sequence continues at coordinate 48,357 of BMAW01090786.1, forward strand.
CTTAGTCTCTAATAATCTGCATTTGAGACAAATATTCGTCAATTCACATCATTATCCAAACGTTGAATGTTACTCATTTGACCAGTTTACGTTTGAATTCAACCGAATGTTGCAAAAAAAATACTAATATTATTATGAAAAAATGGAAATTGGCTCTGCTAATTTCATTTTAACATGTGCTAATGTTTTTTTTCTTCTTTTAAGTTTTGTGAAAAGTTATATTCAAAATGAATATTAATCTGAGTAAAGTAAGTGTACTTCTGAACCTCAGCTATACATCAGTAATTATATAAAGAAATGAAAATACTTTCTAAAAATTACTAATACATTTTTATTTTCTTAAGCTAAATGTTCTAAAGTACAAAAATGTTCACAATTTCAACAACAAAAATAAAAAAAAACAGACGATTCTGCCACAAAAATAAATTGTTAAATTAAATATTAAAAAATAAGAGCAAACGATAAATTATTTAAGTAGACAATTATATTCTGTACACATTAAAATAAAAGCAGACGATTAAATATTAAATCAAATATTTCTTAGCAATTTAAATAAACCTTAAGCACACTGAATTCTAACTTCTGAACAAGCACAAAAAAAATGCTAGCTCTCAAACTCCATTACCATAAATAAGCCCGTCAGAGCCAAAACGGGCTAATCTCCCCAACAAACTTCATCCTAAATAAAAGATTATTATAATCATAATGTGTTACAATGTCAATTATTGAATTTAATACCTTGTATGCTTTAATTTATGCCCACGAATTTTTTTTTTGCGCCATATTCTCAAATGAACATGTTAGAATATGTTAAAAACTTCAAATATATATATATATATATATATATATATAACATATATATATATATATATATATATATATATATATATATATATATATATATAAACCCAACTCTTTTTTACAACGTCTTTCTTTTACACGATTTTGAATTACAATTTATTATTTACACCAATATACTTTTTTACACGAATACTAACACGAATCCCCCACCCAAAAAAAAGTTTAAAAATATTCAAATGCTGTTTTACAACCTAATATAACCTCTTTTATTCAGCCATTTGATCAAGGTGTTATAGCAGCATTTAAAATTCGCTACATAAAGCAAACTTAAATTTATGTATATTTTAGACTCAGTGGAACAAAGAAATGTGACTGTTGAGGAAACATGGAGAATTATGATTATGGATTGTATCACACATGCCTTTTTTACTATCAAACAGTTGCGTCAATCGACTTTAAATGATTGTTAGAAAAAATATTTTGCCAGCATGCGTTAAAAGTGGAAATTTCGTAGGACAAAAATCATCTGTGTATTCTCAAATTATAACTCTATCGAATACAATTGGGGGGCGAAGGGTTTATCAATATACAAAAAGCTGACATTCAAAAATTGATGCTAGAGAGCCTTTTGGTGGTCGACGATTTGATCGAATTTATGAGAGTTTATGATAATAAAGAAGTCGATAATGACGAAGTCCAAGATGAAATGGAAAATTTTCTTACTCTTGATCCTCATATAGAGCGAGCATTAAAATTTCAACGTATCTTAAGTTTTGTGTAGCAGGATATCAAGAATTATATAAGCAACTTGAACCCCCCTCCCCAAAAAAAAAAAAAAAAAAAAAAAAACAGCCGCTAATAACTAACTTTATAATAGCAACAAAAAACAGAGACCATTAATAACAAATAAATTTTTCATTTGAATCAAAGCCAACAGTTGTGAAAGACGTATCTAACACGTCTACTGATGATAGCATTTCTGATCCAGTTAGTAATAAACGCTTGTTAACAATTAGCGATGAATAGTTGTAATTTAGTAGTTCTATTCCTAATTTCAATTTCAATTTTGATATACTGTATGTACCTATAGATTGAATTTCACTGTACACAAATTTTAATTTTTTTGTAATAGAAATGAATTGTTTTCTTTTATAAATATGTAATATGGATTTCATTATTATTTTCTTTGCATGGTATTTTGGGAAAATATTTAGAGTTTTTTAATCTTAGACGAATTCTTAAAGTTGGGGAACATATCCCCAAATTTACCATATGCTGCATGTATTTTTGCCCGAATTTTTTTGCACCATCTTCTGAGAAAAGTATCTATCCTGTAAAAAAGGAGTTGGGTGTATATATCAGAAATTCGACAAAATATGCAAATTCTCTTAAATTTAAACACCATTTAAATATAGAACGTTAATTAATACAATATACACAAAAAATTAAAGTTCGGAGGACAGAATGTAAATTCTTGTGTTTGGTTTCAAAATAAAAGTCCGTCATTTTAATTAAATGTTCTATTCATTTTTTGTTTGTAAAATGTAATATGTAATCTCGCAAAAGTATACAATAATACATATGTAAATTTTGAATAACATTGTTTGTAAAACATTTATAACACTTTGAAAAGAATTTCAGATACTGAAAAGCAATAAAGCGCCTATTTATTCCGTACAAGAAATAAACTCAAACAGATCACTACAAATCATGTCAAAGAAGAATTACAAATACCTTAATTTGAAAAGCTTTGAGTTAATAAAAGTAGCAAATGTAAGTAATTTCCATATCTAGATGTAATCAAGAATTTTAGAATAAAAATGGAATAAATCATGCTTGGACAAAAAAGTTATTAATGACTCCTTTATTCGAGAGATACTATAATTTTATTCTGAAGGTAATAAAATGTCAACATTCGCGTTAGACAAATATTTATTTATTCTATACACAAAAAGCTGAGGTTATCCTTCTCAATACTTGTAATTTTCCTTTCAGAAAGGAAAATTTAAAAAGCACAAACAAAGTTTTGAAATTAAACGTAGAAATAATGTACCTTATTCCCAAAATAAACGAGGAATCAAAATGTATTATATTTTATTTCATTTTTTAATAAACAGTCTTCAAAAATAATTGTATATTATTTATCAATTAAAAGATATACTCAACATTATAATGATCTAATACCAGTATAAGTGTTCAATATTAAAATAAGTTGGTTGTATAATTTTTGTCATACATTCAGAACAAAAAATGACATCAATATAAAGTTTCTTTTAGTAAAATAGATCATAATCAATTATAATATAAAAATTCATTTCATTTGATTCTACGTTGCAGATATCGCTCTGATGTATTTAAAAAAAATTACGCATACCATGCATTTTACAGTTTTCAACAAGAAATCTGGCATGTTTTTGTAAGAGATCGCTTTTTCATCAGGTGAACATTTATTAACATATTTCATGATTTCTGATATATTTATTATATGATTTTCTTCAATTTTTATTCAAGTATTTTTAAAAATAAAGACATATTACACCTTTAAATGTTTATTGTACAATTTTAATAAATTTAAGCCGACCTTTTATAAATTATTCCAGAAATAAACACAATGTAGAAACGTCACAAATGAAATTGAAATATATGTTAAATGAATATGAAAGTTTTACAAAAGTATGAGACTTATTCTTTATATTATGCTTGTATAATTGGATTGAGCTAATTTTGCTCTCTTGATGCTACGTGAAGGCCATAGACCTTGGACATGTAGTTAGTATCAAGATGTACAAGTTGGACATCTCTATCAAGCTTGCAATAGCTTTCATGAATCCACGCTACGAGTCTTATCCAAATCTCGAATTCACGACGGAACTTGAAAAGCAACGTTCTTGAAGCATTAATAACAAATATTTCAAATTAGGAATCCATTCAATTAGTTTTATTAATTTATTGAAATACCCCGCGTTGTTTTTAAATCAAGGTTTTCGGTTGAAAGGTTTTAAATGTTATTTTCATCTTCAGCTTAGATATTGAATAGAACAAAATTTAAGTGAATTTCAAAATTTTCTTCACATTATGTTCCATTTATGTGCAATTTTTCCCACTTTTAATTCAAGTATATGCATGCTTTACTAATTATTATGTATATATTTCTATTTGATTTATCTTATCAATGCCAAATATTTGCATGTCGGAATATAAGCTGTATTGATAATTAGTATTCAAAGATATCCTATACCTGAAAACGAAGTTTACGTTGAAGGTTGAAGAAATTCCTTGATAACACTTGAGAATTAGATTTAATATACGATATCCTCCTACACCCTTTCCTGTGTAATTACGTCACATTAACTGTTTAAAAAAAAACCGGAATAACATATATTACACGAAGAGTGAACTTGAAAGCTTGTACATGTATGAATGGTATCGATGGTGAAAGCAGAAACAATTAATTTCCTTTTATTAAAGGGTGGGGTTACAGAAGCGCATTATTAGCCGGGTTTAAATTATCTTTCGGATAAACCACATTTTTCTTATGCTGCTAGTCTTGTAAATGTTTGTATATAAACAGAGATACATCACAGTGATCATTACAGTTCTGCTCAGTCACTCGAGTTCATTTACAATCAAGTATGATTGCTAAGGTAAATACATATTTACTATTGAAATTTTTATTATATGGTAATATTAATGTTTAAATTCATTTCAGTATATATACAAAATATATTTTAGTACATTATTTTTACGAATTCCGTTAAACTACTTCACTAAAAAAAAATTGAATATGCTTAGATTGCAAGCTTTTATTTATAATGTCCATAACTTCATATTTATACTTCAACATATTAAATATTGAACTGATTTTACAAATTAATGCAATTATAGATTTTTAAGCTAAAAAATATTAAAGTCAAAAAATGTTTTCTAGAATATTTCATTCAAAATCTTAAAAATTCTAAATTGTAAAATTAAAAAAGTCTTAAGGAAAAGATTTCCTGATTGAAAATTTTAGATTCTTCCTGTACAAAATAATAGATGAGCATATTGAACACAAAGTAAGATAAAAAAAAATAAGGATTTTTTTTATTATCATATTGGAAAGATGAAATTTATGCAAGATTTCGTGTGTTTTTTCTAAAATTGATTCTGTTTCTCTCAAAATTACTTTTATCCTATCCAAAGTGTGTTATTTTATAATTATTTTCATATAATATTTAATTAAAAGATTAGATTTAAAATGTATCATAAAATAAAGTGATATATTTTTTTTTTAAATTACATACTTTATTTCAAAACTCTTCTTGAAGCTAGTTAATTGAAAGTTACGAATAATATATTTTGAAGATCATGTAAATTGCATTTACAAATACGTAACGTACGAATTTTTGATTTTAACTTGTGTTTCATTCAAATCTAATTTGAAAGATGCAAAAGAAGTTTAAATATTTTGTAATAAAATTATTGCATATCAACAAAATTCTAGAATAAATCACTAAGAAAATGTGAATTATATTAGCATAGTGAATAAAAATACTTCTGCTATTAAATGCATATTCCATAAAAAAAGTTTACTTCATTTTAAGCAAAATAAGTTTCTTAATAGTTTTTCATGCATGAAAAATATAGAAGTAAATCTCATGTAATATTTACAGGTCACCATCCTCTTCGCTGCTCTTGCAGCAGTTCACGCCAGTGCACTCTTGGGTCACGGTGCTTTGGTCAGCACTGGAGTCAGCACTAGCGCTCGTTCTCAAGATGTAAGTCGATATTTTCTTTTCAATTTACTTTGTATCATTTCTTTATTAGAGGCAAAATAATCCATTTAACTTTAGAGATATCGCTCTTACTTACGTATGCTTACTTTTTAGGCTTTCGGAAACTACGCTTTCGGTTATGACATCAAGGACGGAATCGGTGCCGCCAACTCCCGATCTGAAGTCGGAGATGCCCACGGAAACAAGAAGGGATCTTACACCATTGCCGATATCGACGGAAGGGCCCGACGAGTTGACTACGTTGCTGATGGACACGGATTCCGTGCCGTTGTCAAGACCAACGAACCCGGAACCGCCGCCAGTGCCCCTGCTGCCGCCCTCATTGCCAGCCCCTACGCCGGACCCGTCGCCCCTGTAGTCAACCATGTAGCTCCAGCAGCAGCCGTCGTTGGACACGCCGCTTCCTATGCTGCTCCTTTGGCTGTTGCTGCTCCAGTTTCAGTTGCAGCTCCTCTTGCTGCCCGAGTAGCTGTTGCTGCTCCCGTTGCTTTTGGAGGTGTAGTCGCCCACTCAGCCACCCCTCTTGCTTACGGTGGAGTGATCGGACATGGAGCCGCCCCTCTTGCTTACGGTGGCGTGATCGGACATGGAGCCGCCCTCGGTCTTGCTGCTCCCTCTGCTCTTCAATACGGAGCTCCTCTTGCTCTTGGACATGGTACTGCCCTCGGAATCGGATATGGTTTGGGAGCTAAAGCCCTCATTCATTAAAAAAACTACTCCATATGCTCTGTTTTTGTATCGTAATTTATTCACTTCATATGAAATGTAAATAAATATTTTACTTTTTGTATATTTGACTTCATGTAGTGTCCTTATTCATATGTATTCGAAATTTGTCCTTTTATTCACATTAACTTCTTGAAAAAAGTAAAATAGTCTTTGTAATAACTAATACTTAAAAAGCCATTTTGAATGCTTCCTTTTTTAGCAGATATTAAATTCAGGATTTATTCACATAATTTATACGAAAATTTCTGACTTCTATCAATATGAATTTTTCGAACATGTTGTATATATTCTTAACTTAAACTAAAATAATTTTCGAATCGTAACGAAAGAATAAATTTTGAATTGCTGTAAGTTTTCAAAAAATGCTCAATTCAAATTACAAAATAAATACTGGAAATAAATACTTATAATTTCAAATTTTATTATTTTGCCTCTGATATGTGAAAGTCCTTTAAATTCTAAAACAATTTAGCGTGTGCCAGAAATAAATAAATTCACTGAAAAGTTTTTAAGAAATTATAAAACAAAATTACTTTTCAGAATTATTTTTCCATTCAATTTGCTTATTGAGTCACTTATCATCCATTTTCATTATTAAAATCTATTTTTACTTTAGTAAATTAGAAATATTTTACTATGGGTAAATATAAAATTGAGCTTATTTTAATAATAATGTAAATTCTGTAAGTCCATAAAAATGTAAACTATTTAGTTGTTTAACATATTTTTCTATTTTATATCTATATCTTCTTTATTCAAGTGGAGATAAAAAGCATCTTTCTATATAATACATCTATTAGTAAGAAGTATGTACCATAAAATTACTGCGACCTAATTAATTATTCACAGAAATTTGATTGTAAAAAGCATCGTTTAGAGAAAGAGACAATATAATAATTAAAATTATCATATATTTAACACATTTTTAAGTTAATTATAACGAACTAAGATTCACAAAAATACATCTACTCAGAACTGTATAAACAAATCAAACACAAAATAATTTAAATGCGAAATTTGAATTAAAACGTTATCAGCTCTATTAAATATGGACAGAATTTTGTTTTTTATATTTTACGGACACGTTCAAAGGGTTTTTTGCTGGTATATAAGTGGGGTAATAAAATCTGAGATAGATAGATAATTTTTTAAATAAAACTATTTATTTATTTTACAAGAGCATTTTACAATAGAAATAAACTTCAGATAATATTTCTTCAAAACAAATATTGAATTATTGTAATCTGATATCAATTTCATTTGATTTCAAATTACAAGGTTCGTTGGCTGCGTTTTACAGGTCTTAAGCAAGGCAGATTTAAGCAGTTGCAACTATTCATATATATTATAACTTCATTACTTTTAGCTATTTTCAAAGGAGTAGGAATCTTAAGCCTTTGTTTTGCAATATTGAGATATTAGCTAATTTAACTAAGAAAAATAACCGTAAATAAAACAACAATGAGATATTTTGTCTGTTTATAAATTTTTCTATTTTATTACAATTCTTACTCCTTGTGGATTTACAGTAAACAATATCTGACCATTTATATAAATAAATCCTTAAGATCGTCCGTAAAAGCTATAATATTTATTTTTTGAAAATTTAAAAAAATAAATTACTATCTTACTTTTTTTTCGATAGTAATTAAACATGGCCTACTAAAAAATTGATATGTCAATACGAGTTGAGAAAACAGAAAAGGGAAACTGAGGAACGATTCATTGACCTTATATTTCCATGGTCACGTGTAGTTCAAAAAGTAATCAAACCTTAGAGTTACATTTATTAAGACAATTAAATTATATATACATAAAAAGGTTATCTCTACATATAACCTTTCTTGTTGAATTATGAATCATTAATTTCATACAGCATTATATTTTAAGTGTGTTCTCAATATAAAAAATAGCATACAATAAAAACATTAAATCAAAATAAAGATACTAACATCGATTGTATATATGTGTGTGTGTGCGCGCGCGCGCGCGCGCGTTTCAAATCTTCTTAAATCTTCTCCTTAAAATAATTTTTCTCTCTAATAATTTTATAACAAATTATTTTCTTAATGCTAAAGGTATGCATTTATATAAATGTTATTAAGTAATTAATATTTCAAAAAAAATAATGAGATGAAGAGCGATTTTTTTTTCAAAAAAAAAATAAGATCAGATCAGTAAACTAATTTAAAATAATATAAAGCAGTGCTTTTTCTCAGAGTATATTTTTTTATTTTGTTTTACATCGAAAATCAAAATTTCTTCTTGTAATATCGTAACTTGACCAAGGTTCAAAACTACGAGGTCGTTCTCCAATAGCCCTCGTATTTCTTCAAGTGCGACGTTAATAAAACCAGCCAACAGAAAGCAATCTTGTAATATGATAAACAATTTTAGAAATAATCATATTCCAGCTGGACTGCAAAGAAAGATAAAAGCCGAACGCTTGGCGAGGAAGGCTCTTAACGTGGGCGTATGTATCCCTCGGTGCCGTGAACGAAGTCGAAGGGTTTAGTTTAGTTTAGTTTTTATTAACGTCTGACTAGAAGCAATACGAGGGCTATTGGCGATGAACCCCGTAATTTTGAACCACGGTCAAGTGACGAGGACGACACCTGAGCTGGCACCCCCCTCTCCTAACATCCATACCACGCCAATGGAAGGACTTTGGGCCCCGAACAGATTTAACGTGCATCATCCCCGGCTACACGGCGGGCCTTTGGCGGCCAAGATCAAACCCGCGACTGAACGAAAACCGCCGGCCGCTAGTCCACGACCTTGACCACTAGGCTACCGCGGCCCTACGAAGTCGAAAGGAGCATCAGGATTAGGTAATGCCTTGAAGGACGGCAGGAATGATAGTTTTTGACACAGACGATTGTGTCACGCGGGGAATTATCGTAGTTCCCTGAATATTTGGTCGGTCGGTGTGTCGTTCTACAAGAGCAACAGACAGAATTCCATAGACTGTAAGTCGGACATGGAGAGAACAGCGGAAAAGTCGTACGGACAAAGGAATCCACAGCGTTCGAGCAGAACGTGCTAACTCACGGATTTTATGATATTACATCGTGTCATAGCGTCACCTCAGACGACCACGGCTGACATTTTGCAACATGTCATCACAGTTACGGATAGTGTCCCAAAAGACCGTACGTAATGGATTGACGGAGATGGGCTTGCAGGCAAGGAGTTTGTTGCTATGCTTGCCTTTAACACAGAGTCCGAGACGTGCATTCTTTCAGTGGTTTCGGGCCACAGAAACTTGGACAAAGCAGTAGCCCTCTGTGAAGCTCTCATACAAATATCCCGTTATTATCTGTGTAACGATGTTTTCGGGTTTGGTGGCAGGTAGGGCTCCCCGTCGACTAGGCTACCCCTGTGGAATATCTTATTGCTCGTCAACGTGACGTCGTAATTTGGGGTACAGTCAGCTACGCCTCCATGTCACACTGTGTGCGTCTTTCTGTCAACATAACCATGCAACGTTATGGTCACAAAGTGGTGAAGCCCGTTGCTCTGCCTTACATGCAAGGTCTCCCAGATGCCATTTTTCAACTGGACAATATCCATCCTCTTACAGCGAACGTCAGATTATAATTTTTGGAGAGTGGTCCTGTTATATCTTGATCTGCATACTCACCCGTCTGTGACTAATAAAGAATTAGAGGGACCTTTTCGGACATTGCGTGTATACTCGTCAGGCATATCGCACCAAGGAGAAACTCTGGACTAACCTCACTACCACCTGGAAGGCTGTACCCTAAGACACTATTCAAACACTCATAGACTCCATATCACGGTGATTGCGGCAATGATCACTCATCAAGATGGCCACATTGTTTGCAGAAATCCATGGTTTTCAGCGTCGGACAACGGTTCTGTATGTGTAATGCTCATAATTGCCATTGAAGGGTTTCGCTCTTTGCTTATCAAGTTTCGTCTAATTTTATGCACGTCTTCTAGATGTTGTATGAATTTGTGTATTTTTATTTGAGTAAAGTAGGAAAATTAATAATATAGAGAAATCTTTCAGAATTTTTTGAGTAATAGCTAAGATTTTCTATTATCAAAGAGAGGAAGTAAAGAACAGAATCTTTCTAGGAATTCCATAATTTTCATGCCTTCGCTCCATACTTTTATCAAATAATTTGAAAATATATATACATTTCAATACCACGTTCTTTCACATTTACCACATTAATATTATGAACTAAAGGTATTTTCATGTTTCGTGGATTATCTCCGGAAGTCCTGGAGAGAATTTAGTTAAATCATGTTGGTATATGTTGATGTAATACAAAAATCATCACGAAAAATTTATAGTCCCCACATACAACATTATGTATGACTCATAAGTGATGGAAATTAATAAGAGAGGTTTGAAGGCAGAAATAAAAAAAAAAAAGAATGAGTTGATAGGAAATATAATCCCTCTTACAAAAGCACAGATTTCATAACGTGAATTCTTACAAGAAATTAGACACTTTTTGAATCTTTGGGTAGTCGTTCCCGCTTCTCCAGTAAAACTGTTTTCAGGGGCTGAATGGTTCTAGAAAATTGAGTCTATTACCATCCTAAGAGCCTCTCAAATATGCTCTGTACAGTAAGATCTAGAGATCTAGCTAGCCAATTCCTCTGGTGAATACCCTTACTCTCCAGAGAGAAATTATTTGGCCAGATGAACTTCATGGGGACTCGACCATTGCCATCCATAAAAATGAAATCAGTGCCATCTGCACGCTTAAAAAGGTGAGCAGATGACTCCAAAATTCCCTTCATATATCTCAAAGCAATGCAAGAGCTCCTGTCAAAGACTTGAAGATCTGTACAGCCATCTAATATGATGTCTGTCTATTTCTTCAATCTTCCGCTCTTATATGGTCACTTTCTCGATTGTTCGAGGATTTGTAAGTCTCGGGTTCGATAAAAGTACGTTAATAATCAGCGTTTAGGCTGAAATCTAGACTCACTTGTGAGATCTTTATTCCACTGATCCCTACTTCAAAGTCGCTAATATATATATACACCATGTACAATGGGCTCCTGTGTGCACGAAAGTGATTGGGATGCAAAAAGCAAGTCTTCTTGTAAACAAACCTTTCTCATGTTGCCTTGAATAAGTAATAACCATTGAGACTGCGATTTCTGTGACCACATGAATGTCACGAGACAGCTAAGAATCTATTGCACTCTTCACAGAAATGGAGAAATATCAATTTGCGTTGGTATTCCTATCACTAGGACGACCTGCCCCAAGTCTTCTCTCGACGTATTCAATCGCATTTAAGTGTTTGCATAAGTTACACTCAACGCTCAGTGTTATCTTAGTCTCTAACAATCTGCATTTGAGACAAATATTCGTCAATTCACACTATTATCCTAACGTAGTTTTACTCATTTGAACATTTAGCGTTTGAATTTAACCGAATGTTGCAAAAGAATAATGTTATTAATATGAAGAAATGAAAATTGGCATTACTAATTTCATTTTAACATATGCTAAAGTTTTTTTTCTTTTAAGTTCTGGGAAAAGTTGTATTCAAAATGAATGATAATTAGAGTAAAGTAAACGTACCTCTGAGCCCCAGCTCCACAGAAACAATTAAAATCAAAAAAAGAAAATTCCTAATGCATTTTTATTTTCCTAAGCTAAACGGTCTAAAATACAAAAATGTGCACAATTATAACGACAAAAATAAATAACACAGGTAAAAAAAAAGGGTTTTATGAACATAGGTTTTCTTTCAAACTTCACGCTTCACGTAACATAATTTTTTATACCTTAAATTTTAAGAGCCAAAGGGAACATTGAGTCATTTATTAAATTTATCATCTAAAATAAATACGTGTGAAAAGTTTTAGCCCAATTAAACATTATGTTAATCAATTAAGCTACATGTAATTATAATTAGAGCAAACGATAAACTTTTAATTGAATATAAAATCAGCTACATGTAATTAAAATTAAAGAAATCGATAAATTATTAAAAGATGAATTTGGTGACCATATGTCAAGTTGGCGGAAATCTTGGCGTAAAATGTAATTTATTAAATAATTAGATTTAAAATTCATTTTTAATAACGTATTGTCATCCAAAACAATCGTGTATAGAAAATTTCAGCTCAACTGAGCACTTTAAAATATGTGAAAAAAGCTTTTAAGGTTTTGAACCAGACACAGTTACAATGTGAGTGAAAGAAAACCCATTATAAAAAAACAGATGATTCTGCCATAAAAATAAATTGCTGAATTAAATATTAAAAAATAAGAGCAAATGCCAAATTGTTGAAGTAGACAATAACATTCTGTACGGATATTAAAAGGAAAGCAGAAGATAAAATATAAAATCAAATATTTCTTGGCGATTTATATATACCTTTAGCAAACTATATTCTAACTTCTGGCGAAACGTCAAAACCAACAATAAGCCAGCTCTCTAAATCCATTCCGATAGAAGGTCAGAGCCCAATCGGGTTAATCGCTACAGGAAACTTCGTCTGAAGCAAACTAAATTTAATTATTATAATCATAATATATTGCGATGTCAATCTTTTGAATTTAACACCATGTATACTTTGTTTTATGCCCACGAATTTTCGTCGACGCTTTTTTTTCAAAACAGTATGTTAGAGCATGTTAAAAAGCTACAAAAGTCTTTTGGGTGTGCGAAATATCGAAGTGTTGAATTTGGTAAGTATGAGCTTACTAAACATTTTTCTCTAAATATATATAAAAAACAAGAGTGCGGAGGACAGAATGTAAATTCTTGTGTTTGGTTTCAAAATAAAAGTCTGTCATTTTAATCAAATGTTCTATTCATTTTGTATTTGTAAAATGTAATATGTAATCACACAAAAGTATACAATAATACGTCTGTAAATTTTGAATAACATTATTCGTAGAATAGTTATATAACTTTGAAAAGAATTTCAGATACTGAAAAGCAATAAAGCACTTATTTATTCCATTCAAAATATAAACTTAAACAGATCAATATCATCAATTAAGAAGAAAATTACAAATACCTCAATTTGAAAAGCTTTGAGTTCGTAAAAAGAAACAAATATAAATTATTTTGTATCTAGATATAATCAAGAACTATCAGAGTCAAAAAGGAACAAATCATGTTTGGAAAAAAAAAGTTGTTAGTGACTCCTTTATTCGAGAGATACTATAATTTTATTCTGAAGGTAATATAATGTCAACATTCACTTTAGACAAGCACTATGTTCAAAAGGGTGTGGTTATCCTTCTCAATACTTGTACATCAATATAAAATTTCTTTTAATAAAATCGAAGATAAAAAAATCAAAAAAGTTCTATGCAAAGTTTTACATAGAACACGTTTAGATACCTAAAGTGCGCTTTTTTTTACAATTATTATTAAATTACTCTTTTAAATATAAGAAATAAAGCAAAATGTTAAAAATTGATGAATGGACAATATAGTAAACTTTTCTGTTATTAAAATTAAAGACAACGATAAATTATTAAATTGGATATTCTTAAGCTAAATGTAATTAAAGTTGAAATGAACGATAAATTATATCAGCTAAATATTATTAAATATTATATCAGCTACATGTAATTAAAATTAAAGCAAACGATATATTATTAATTTGAATATATTTAAACTAAATTTAATTAAAATTGAAGCAAACTATAAAAAATGGAAAAGTGTTCTGATACGACAAAACGCAAAACAATAGACCTTTAGGTGGCTAACAATTTTGATATAAAAATTCATTTCATTTAATTCTGCATTGTAGATATCACTTCGATATAGTTGAAAAAAATTACGTATACTATATATTTTACAATTATTATTTAAAAGAAATCTTGCATGACTTTGTAACAGATCGCTTTCTCTTACAAACATTTAATATCACATTTCATGATTTCTGATACACTTATTATATGATTTTCTTCCATTTTTATTCAAATATTTTTAAAATAAGGTCATATTATGCCTTTAAATGTTTACTGTATGATTTTATTAAATATAAGCTGGCCTTATAAAATTATCCCGGAAACAATAAACACAATCAATAAACATCAAAAATAAAATTGATATATTAGTTAAAGGAATGCGGAAGTTTTACAAGAGTGTAAGAATAATTCTTTATATTATGCCTGAGTATAAATGGATTGAGCTAATATTGTTCTTGATGCTACATGAACGCTATAGATGTAGAGAGTTGTAGCTTTGAACTGTAGTCAAGTGACAAGAACAGCACCCAATCTTGAATCTCCCTCTTTTAACATCCTCCGTGAACCAAAGAAAAACATTATGGTATAGCTCTATCAAGCTTGCAACAGCTTCCACAGCATTATTTCACATCACGAGTCCAAGCAAATCTCGAATTCACGATTGAACTTGAAAAACGCCGGCCGCGAAGCCGCAATAACAAAAGATTCAAATTAGAATTGCATTTTATAATGTTGTTAATTTATTGAAAATAATATTGAAAAAAAATTGTTTTTAAATAAAGATTTTCGGCTGAAAGGTTTTAAGTATAATTTTCATCTTCAGCTTAGATATTGGATAGATTGAGATTTAAATGAATTTATAATTGTTCTTTACATTTTGTTTCATTTACTTGCAATGTATTCAATTTTTAATTCAAAACACATGCATATTTTATTACTTCTTATACATTTATTCAATTTCTTTGTATGACATTTTTTCGACTTAATTTATCTTACCAATGTCAAATATTTACAAGTTGGAATATACGCTGTATTAATAATTAGTATTCAAAGATATCCTGTATTTGAAAACGAAGTTTACGTTGAAGGTTGAAGAAACTCCTCGATAACACTTGAGAATTAGATTTAACCTATGATATCCACTTACACCCTTTCCTCTGTAATTACGTCACATTAACTGTTTAAAAAACCGGAATAACATATATTACACGAAGAGTGAACTTGAAAGCTTGTACATGTATGAATGGTATCGATGGTGAAAGCAGAAACAATTAATTTCCTTTTATTACAGGGTGGGGTTACAGAAGCGCATTATTAGCCGAGTTTAAATTATCTTTCGGATAAACTGCATTTTTCTTATGCTGCTAGCCTTGTAAATGTTTGTATATAAACAGAGACACATCACAGTGATCATTACAGTTCTGCTCAGTCACTTGAGTTCATTTACCATCAAGTATGATTGCTAAGGTAAATACATATTTATTATTGAAATTTTTATTATATGGTAATATTAATGTTTAAATTCATTTCAGTATATATACAAAATATATTTTAGTACATTATTTTTACGAATTCTGTTAAACTACTTTACTACAAAAAAAAACTTTTTTGAATACGATTAGATTGCTAACTTTTATTTATAATGTCCATAACTTCATATTTATACTTCAACATAATAAATATTGAACTGATTTTACAAATTAATGCAATTATAGAATTTTAAGCTAAACAATATTAAAGTCAAAAAAAGTTTTCTAGAATATTTCATTCAAAATTTTAAAAATTCTAAATTGTAAAATTAAAAAAGTCTTAAGGAAAAGATTTCATAATTGAAAATTTTAGATTCTTCCTATACAAAATAATAGATAAGCATATTGAACAAAAAGTAAGATAAAAAAATAAGGATTTTTTTTTATTATCATATTGGAAAGATGGAATTTATGCAAGATTTCGTGTGTTTATTCTAGAATCGATTCTGTTTCTCTCAAAATTACTTTTATCCTATCCAAAGTGTGTTATTTTATAATTATTCTCATATAATATTTAATTAAAAAGATTAGATTTCAAATGTATCATAAAATAAACTGATATATTTTCTTTTTCAAATTACTTACTTTATTTTAAAACGCTTCTTGAAGCCAGTTAATTGTTAATTACGAAGTATATTATTTGAAGATCCTGTAAATTTCATTTACATATACGTAACGTAGGAATATTTTGATTTTAACTTGTGTTTCATTCAAATCTAAATTAAAAGATGCGAAACAGTATTAAATATTTTGCTATCAAATTATTACATATCAATACAATTCTAGAATAAATCACTAAGAAAATGTGAATTATATTAGCATAGTGAATAAAAATTCTTCTGCTATTAAATGCATATTCCATAAAAAAAATTTACTTTCTTTTAAGCAAAATAAGTTTTAATCAGTTTTTCATACATGAAAAATATAGAAGTAAATCTCATGTAATATTTACAGGTCACCATCCTCTTCGCTGCTCTTGCAGCAGTTCACGCCAGTGCTCTCTTGGGTCACGGTGCTTTGGTCAGCACTGGAGTCAGCACCAGCGCACGATCTCAAGATGTGAGTTGATATTTTCTTTTTATTTTAATTTGTATCATTTCTTTATTAGAGGCAAAATAATCCATTTAACTTTTAAGATATCTCTTTAATTTTTGTAAACTTATTTTGCTAGGCTTTCGGAAACTACGCTTTTGGTTATGACATCAAGGACGGACTCGGTGCCGCCAACTCCCGATCTGAAGTAGGAGATGCTCACGGAAACAAGAAGGGATCTTACACCATTGCCGATATCGATGGACGAGCCCGACGAGTTGACTATGTTGCTGACGGACATGGATTCCGTGCCGTTGTCAAGACCAACGAACCCGGAACCGCCGCCAGCGCCCCAGCAGCTGCTCTCATCGCCAGCCCCTACGCCGGACCCGTCGCCCCTGTCGTCAACCATGTAGCCCCAGCAGCCTCCATCGTCGGACATGCCGCTTCCTATGCTGCTCCTTTGGCTGTCGCTGCTCCAGTTGCAGTTGCAGCTCCTCTTGCTGCCCGAGTAGCTGTTGCTTCTCCCGTTGCATATGGAGGTGTAGTCGCCCACTCAGCCGCCCCTCTTGCTTACGGTGGTGTGATAGGACATGGAGCCGCCCTCGGTCTTGCTGCTCCAGCTGCTCTTCCATACGGAGCTCCTCTTGCTCTTGGACATGGTGCTGCCCTCGGAATCGGATACGGTTTGGGAGCTAAAGCCCTCATCCATTAAAGAACTTTTCCATACGCTGTTATTGTATCGTAATTTATTCACTTCATAAGAGATGTAAATAAAAGTTTATTTTTTTTTATCTGGCTTCACATAGTGTCTTTATTCATATGCATCCAAATTTTTGAAAAAATAAATATCTCTCTTAAAGACTAATATCTGTCTAATATTTTTAAATATTTTTTTCCTCAATTATATATTAAATTGTAGCAACCTATTTATTAAATCTAACGGAAAGAATTGTTGAACACTAATTTCTAACTTCAAAAGATACTTTTTTTTCCTTATTATAGGAGGTAATCATTAATTTATAAAACTGGTAATAATTATTTTATAATTACAAGTTTAAAAAGTCTTTCAAAATTGTATGCTAATGTTCAAAATTTATTAGTTTGCTTTTGAGATGTGAGGAGTTTTTTTTTTTTTTTTTTTTTTTTTTTTTTTTTTTTTTTT
>BMAW01090787.1:0-19187 GCA_019974015.1 Nephila pilipes
AAATCCTTTGATTCCTTGAAGATAAACGGTAAAAATAAGTTCGAAACTGTTTCAAGAATTGTTTAGCTGAAAAATGGCACACATCTTGTTCGATGGATTTATCAAATGTTGAATTTCATACAAATGAAGACTGTAAAAATTATTCATTTGATACAAGAGAATGTGAATAGATTGCCACGAAGAGCGTTTCTTATATTTATCCAACAACACTTATCTTAGATAATATGCTGTCTTAATCGTCGCCATTTTATTTTTACACTGTTGATCCTATACGTTTCCGAATCGTTGGCCTTTAACCCGAAGCTTTAATACTATATTTAAGAATATTTGAAAGAAGAAAAAAAATCACGTAAATATGAAATGAAGTATGAGCATCAGTCATCTTAAATGAGAAATTCCTGTTACCGCTTTTTCGATATTAAAGACGTTAAAGACAATTGATACAAAAAATATGTTATTATGCGCCATTCGTGAAGTTTATTTCATTACATAAGCAGACTACGATCTATAAAACAAACATTTCGTTTGTTGTTTATTATTCAATGTTTGATAACATTAGTTACTTTCCTTCTAAAACAGGTTAATTTGATTTGTCTGAATACATTACTTATTTTTTTTTGAACCTTTTTTTTATTTAATTTAGAAGTAGCTTTTAGTAAAAGAAAGAAACAAATTAAATTTATCCAAAATTTAAAATTTAACTATTTGTTTTTTGATTAATTTTATTTATTCATTGTTGGTGAATATTTTTAATTCAAAGTTAAGTAAAGTTTGGTTTCAATCACCAAGATAATAATGTAATTGCAAGCAAAGATATTTGATTAATGCAAAAGTATGTAGCTAAGTAATATTTACGGTTTGAGACTTATACGAAATTTAACAGCTATAATTTGAATGTTATTTTAAATTACATTTTTGTGTATTATTGATATGTCTATGTTGTGTTATGTTTTAATACATTTTTAATTCTGAAACATTATTAAGAAATATTTAAATAAAAGTTAGCATTAGTATTCTCGTATTTTTGTGATACATTAAAACAAAACCTCCGAATCATGGAATTTAAATTGAAAATAAAAAAGACTGATGCTTTCAAGGTTATCAAACTTAAAAATAACAAAGTCCTAATTGGTATGAAAATAATGAATGAACGCAAAAATAAAGACGAGCAGGAGAAGAACATTAGAACGAAGTAGAGGAAAATGATCATCAATACGGACTAGACCAAAGGGGAAAGAAACACGAAAAAGAAAAGGAGAGAAGACAACTTGAGAAAAGGAAATATAAAGATGTTATAAAGTTTGAATTGATTATTACAAAATGAGTGAAAACCAGGAAAAAATAGCCCATGGAAAATTTAGAGTGGATATTTAAAGTTTAATACATAATCTTGATCATAGAAATAATGATTTAATTTTTATTTTACCTTGTTTAAAAGTCAAATTTAAAAATCAAATATATCAAAAAAATTTCGGTATCTTACCTATTTTAACTACTCAAACTGTTCACGTCCAACAAAGAACTCTTACCTGTATACCATAATTGAACTACTTCTTAGATTGTAATCAGAGAAGATGAAGAAGGTGGATTTATTTATGATTGTCTTAAATTTGCTTCTAACTTGGTTTAAGTTAACTGTGAAAAAATTTGAACAACTCTTTAGTAATCATTATAGAAGCAAAGAAATTACTTGGACCTATTTGTTTATGAAATTAAAAGTTATTCTGCAGAAGAGTTTTCAGACTTGAAAGAAAGAAAAAACCTTTAAACAACAATCAAGCTTGCGATCAAATTTTACGAAGAGATCCAGATAGAGAGAGGGGGGGTTTATTTTCCCTCGAGATAAGAGATCACTTCACCGCGATTATTTTTCTCAGATATAAAATCAAAACGAACATAATATTGAGTTAGAGGACCATCAAAGTGTGGAAATCAGTACTAAAAAGAGAGTTCTATTCCAAATTGAAATTTGGAGAAAGCATGCTGAATTTATTTAAAATCACAAGACTTTCCTTTCAGAAAGAAAGAAGTAATGATTGAAATTGAAGGAACGAAAAGAACTCTAAACAAAATAATTGTGCAACTAGAAGTAGATTAAATAAACCACTGGACCACAAACACCATAATATAATAAAGAGAATAGAAGAATTGAATATATTCCACACTCCTGTTTAAAAGAAGTCAGCTACGATACTTCTCCAATTACAGATTTATCTCCAAGAGTAAGATTCTAGATCCTACATTCTTTCTTAAAAAAATTAATGAACTAGTTATTATGATACAAATAAATCACATGATGCTCAAAAAGAAAGTTTCTATCACCATTCTAATTATAATTCAAAAAAGAAAACACAAAAACCTATTCTTATAAAAAGTATAATAACAAAATTCAAGATTATCATGATGCTAGAAGACAAAATAGACGTTTTACAATCAGTATAATAACCTGCAGCATCCTTCATCATATAGAAAAAAATTATTATCACACAGTTCCAGAAACGTAAATTTACTCAGAAAATTAATTATGTTACGAACAACTAAAAACGATGATTTCTTGCAACTAATGCTAGCAAGCATTCACTCAAAGAAAATGTATGATACTCTATGCACTAAATGCCAGAAATGGTTTTAACTATCAATCCACAAATAGTGAGAAAAATCGTTTTCCTGATTCTTAAAAGAAGATAAGAATTTAGAGAAAAAAGTAAGTAATTCGAAGTAAGTAATAATTATATACTATCCCTAGAAAGGCTGGTCAACCGAATATCACAAATACATCGGCTGACTTAATGAAATCTTATTTTTAATTCTAAGGTAGGAATAAAACAGAATGAATGAATCATTGCAGATTAATCACTATGAATCATTGAAGATTAATCACTTGTCCCATTAAATACATCTTTTGTATTTTTTTTATTTATTTTTATCCATATTATTATTTAAATTTGGTGAAGAATATCCCTTTGTTGTCATGATAGCATCTTGTCGATTACATTTCATCGAAATAAATACTAAGAGCTTTAATAAATTATTATTGTTTTTGAAATCTCCTTGCTTTAAATAATCTGCGATAACTCACTAACATACATAAATTTAAAATATTACATTTTGTATTAATTCTTTCAATGAAGTCTTATACATTTACGTAACATACAGTATTCCATAAAATATTAATTAGCAATATGGACATGCTTCAATAATTTGCCAAAAAACTAGATACTTTAATCAAAAAATAAGACATTATAAAAGTGGAAATTTTAAAAACACGCATATAATATATAATCTAAGATAAATTCAATCACTTTACTTAATTTAGTCTCTAATCCTATACTAAAGAGTTAAATTTTATTTCACAAATATCCAGGGAATTGTATGGTATTACCTTTTGACTACGATACATTAAAGAGTGTTGCGTATAGTTTCATTCCTGGGAACTTCCTCTCAACAGGTGAATTCATCCGAAAAGGCCAAAAGTTCGGAAACTCATGCAGGATTTTAAGCTTAACTATAGATTAGCTCTGAATTTTCGCAATATGAATGAGAATTTCCACACATTTTAACAACATGCAAGTTATATTTGGGAAATGTATATTTTGTCTTTCTGTTTTATCGAAGCAATTGAAGATACATATTTATATAAAAGGATTTACTTTAGTTGTATGCATTTCATTACAATTTTATTGAAAGGAATCCTATTTTAAATGTGTCAATAAAATTTGTTAACATTATATGAACATATACTTTTTATTTAATTTATCCAGTGTATATATTTTATAATAAACTTCTTAATCTATCCACACATTTTAAAAGAGTCTTTTCGGAGGAATTCATGGAATTAAACTACTCTTCAATTTTTATGTGAAATACAACAAACATGAGCGCTAACAAAAACATATATTTAATTAATTCACAAGATTTTAATCCTATAAATTCAATACATTTGAATCAATGTTTAATTGCCTAAATCATAGCTCATCAGAGTAAATTACATAGCTGTAATTAATTTTCATCTTCACTAGAAGCATTTGCATTCGTTGTTGATAATAATCAAATAGTATAATTAATACATGAATTTGTGTACATTAGAATATGTAAAAATTTGCAAGTGATCCATTCCTTAGCAATAGCGTACATTAAATAAATATACTGATTTTTTTTCTTTAAATAATTCCATAAATGATTGGGATTTCAAAACCTTTCAGTTCAAATAAAATTAAATGCAATGGTTGAATTAAATTTAAAACGCAATTTTTGATTACAAAATTATTATGGAATATAATATCATTCTATGCCCATAGATATACTTGAAATGTTTAAATATTTGACACTTGCTATTCCCACTGTATTAAAGAAATTCCTAACTTTAAGAAATATTTGGGAATTCAAACTACTTTAAAGACAATACAAATTGCCGCAATTAATCAAACTTTACCTCAAGAAAGTGAATAATGTTAAAAGTTTAGATTTAAACAGGATCTTACTCGAGAAATATGTATTATAGCATTAAGAGATATATATCATGACATTATTTAGAATTTGAATTATAGCTCAATTTAATTCTATTGTTCACTCTCAGAGAATAACCTTATAATAAATGACTGTTCTTGTCCATGAAATTTTAGTAAGCTATTAATATATTAAGAAATCCAAATGATTCATTTCACTCACAGTCAAAATACTTTATATTAATGATATAATATTGTTTGTAATATCTATAAAATGTTCAAAGTAGTTCTGAGCATTTTATTATTTTAATCAGAAATATAATTATTTCCATTTCTTTATGAAATTACTGCATGAGAATTATTTTAATAATTACTTATAGCACCGTAATTTTTATACTTCAGTATACATTTTTCAAGAGTGAGACATATTCAAAATAAATATGTGTTGCCCTACTTAAGCAATATAATCATATTTTTTGCTATATTTAAATGCTATATTTTTGCTACATCAAAATTGTTTCACCCAAAAAGAAGAAATATATATGAAAGAATTGATTCGTCTTTTAGATATGCAAATGTGAAAATTTCAATTTCATTGGCGTCAATGATGTCAGCAAACTAGTGACTTTTCATGCCACTGAAAACCGTTTAAAAGTTCCTCCCAAAGCGTGTAATTTGGATTCTGTATATCGTATTTGGATTTAATTTGCCACTTTTAAATTTAGAGTAACTTTCAGAGGAAAGCTACAATCAATTTAATGTCTTATAGAAAAGTCGCATAGTAGGACTTTAAAAGGACTGATGGTCATTTTTCTTGGTTGCACTTCATATCGATTTCGCAGGACATGTGGCAACTGTAGTCTAGTAGTTATGGTCGCAGAGTCAAGGCCGGTGGCTTTCGTCGAGTTATGGGTTCGAGCTCTGATGCCACAAAATACCAACCATGTAATGAGGGCTGATGCAGGTTAAATCTGTCGGGTCTCAAAATCTTAGGAGAAGGAGGTGCCAACTCAAGTGTCATCATCGTCAATTGACAAAGGTTCCAAATTACGAGGTCCATCACAGATAGAACTCATGTTGATTTCAATGCAACGTTAGTAATAACCAATTCACTCTAATGATCAGGGGATACAATTTCACGCTTTTGGATGAATTAAGTACAAAGAAGTTATCGTTCATGATAATTTCGCTCAGTGAGAGCTGAATGTTCTTCAAGTAGAGTAGATTGAAGAATTTATCCGCAAATACGAATCACACCAACTATACCAATTCCGGACATTATGCAAATATTTAAGCAATCTGCAACATTGTGTAAATATTAATACCAATAGCAGATGGTTGCATCTTTCTGGAATGCTTCCATGGCGATAATTATGAAGTATGCATCCGATACAACTGCAATGGCATCAGAGGCTATCTTTGATCCCTTGAAAGACCATAATGGATCATTGACGAATTTTAACAGGTCAAGGAGAGTTTCACTTTTGTCTTGATAAATATGATAACCGTACGCATGTGTAGAGTCAAAGCGGTCAGCGCCCCGATTAACGATATGTTGTCACTCGTCATATTCAGACAGTAAGGTGTAATTGTCAGGGGTGTGATATCATACAATGCTCTGCCACATCAGAGTCATTTGTCGTTAAGTGAGTACGTCAGTGAGGTCCTCGGACTTGCGGATTTTCCTTTTGTAAACGGCCCCCCCCCCAGTCCTTAATTTCAACAAGACAACGCTCGTGTTCACACCACTGCCATCTCAAAAAATTGCATGGTGGCGGTAGTAACATGGCGTGGATGGCAGTATCGCGGGACATATCACTCATAGAAAAATTATGGGATACTCTAGATTATTTTATTAAGACTCCATAGCCAACACAAAATCTGCAAGATCTACATGCCAATCTGCTTTGGATGAGTTAAGACACCATGAAGAACATTTACGATTCCAGTTGGGTTTCAGCCGATTTCATTAAAATTCAAATATTTTCATTACCATTCATATGCCTTCATTCCCATAACAAGTTCTGCAGATATAGCTTTCAATATGAAAATGAAATATTATTTCTTGATAATTATATTCATAAATTCATAGCCCCCCCCCTCTCTTCCCATTTAGTCTTATACTATATATCCATATGTCATTTTAGAAAGTCTTGAGAGCGATTTACAGTTTTCTTATTATTTTTGGAAATTATGTTAATTTATATGTATGTGTATATATATATATATATATATATATATATATATATATATCAAATACTCAATACAGACTCAATAGACATTTTCTATTGGCTTATTACCAGTTCTTATATTCATTTCAAGATAGAGTTTGTTTTTTTATTTGTAAAAATATAAATAATAATCAAAATTTCATATAAAGTTGGAATAAATGAAAAAAAAAACATTTTATGTCAATTTAATATGAATTTATAAAAGCTTGACGCATTATTACTTCTTTTCATCTCATATTTAAGTAATTAGCTGATGGTATTTTAAACTATTGATAATTAAGAAGGTATCTTAGTAAAGGCCTCAAGTTATCTTAAACTACATATTGTTTTACATTTATAAAATAAATTATACATTTTAATCCATTTTTAAATAAAAGCTAGAATTAAAAAATAACTTATACTTATTTTTCACTATTATAAATTTCATTTCAGTTCGTATAACTATAATTCATTTTTTTTTTTTTTTTTTGTTTATTATACAGTGTAACATAAATTATAAATAAAAGAATAAAAATCAAAATCAAAATATTTATGATTCAAATACTTATCAAGATATCTGCGTAAATATAAACAACAATAATTAAGTGGAAATCTTTTACATTTCTAAAAGAATAAAACAGTTAAAATTACTTTAATTCAAAGCGTTAGTGGAAGCAATGAGCGCTAGAAATATATGATATGTTTTGCTCTCACAACAGAATTCCTCAGTAATGTTTTTTTTCTGAATTTTCAAGAAGCATTGAATTAAATTTAATTACGAAATATCTTACAAAAATGAAGACATTAAACTGAAGTAAATATTATACAGTTATTTAACGGATATTGCATATCTGTTCATGTAATTTTATTTCGTTCTTAATTTAATTTTTACTTTAAAAGAATTTCATTTTGCATTTATGTTCCTTTTGAATTCATTTTACTTTTGTTCGGTCATTTTTGTTTTAGTTTATTCTCAAACATTACTTACAATAAAAATAAATGAATAAAAGTTGCGTAGAGAACTCTTACTTTATCAACAAAACTTTACCGTAAATTGAATAGAAATTATTCGAATAAAAATTTTTACTCTTCTGAAGAAAGAATGTAACAAATATTATTCGATTAGGTTGCGTTTTTAAAAACAATAAGCTACTGAAATATATAATGTGTTCGAATTGGAAGCCTTTTATTACGTTTTAACTAGAAATTCTGAATAAATTAAGGATATTAGTACACTTACAAAAACTCTTAAAAAAGAATTATAGAGAAATTTTTTTTGGTAATTTCAAGAACTAAAAACTAAATTTTGCTCCCAACATGCCAAAAGGAAATAGAAATTATGTGAGCAAACAAATTACAAGCTTCTAGGTAATTTACAGAAAGTATGGCAAATGGCATGTAAAAAAGAATTCCATGGGAAAACATGAACTTCTTAAAAAAGACTAAAATGAATCATTTTCCTAGCTATTAGTAAATTAACGGCACACAATACTCTTTTTGATGGTAGCTTAAACAGAGCATTTTTTTTGTGAGAGATAGCATTTTTAAGGCTAAATGGTGTAAGTATTGTGGATTTCAATCTGTAAGAAAGGCAAAAAACCAATTTGATCCTGATTTATAAGTTAGTTGAATTGATTGTGCCGCGTCGAATTTTCATTATTTGTTCCGGTTACCATTGTCGATGACACTGGAACTCTTCTTCACACGCCATAACCCAAGCAACAATCAAACAATGGTTAATATTCAGTGAACCTTCTACGAAGAAGATGAAAGTGATATGATTGGTAAGAACGTTAATACGATAGTTTTTTGGGAAGCGAAACGCGGCATACATATAGACTTAAGAAAAAAAATCGATCAATGGAGATAATAAGGATTTTACAGCAAATACCACAGCAAATTAACTCATTCTCATTCTGTTTCCTAATAACCCATAAAGAACTATATTCTAATATGAATAATAAACATTAGCTTAGAGCATTACAGATAGTTTTTGATAAATCTGTAATCATTCAATATAGTTATGAAATAATTAATTATATAAAAGATTTACAATATTCATAGTTATGACTTCGAAGATATGTATAATTCATTAGATATTGAGGACTTAATTTTGTATTAATTAATTTTAAATAATTAAAAATTAATAGTTTTATTTCTTATGAGAAATTTAAACTTCTTTTTAATTTAGTCTAAAGAGAACATCGTATTGGTTGTAATGAAAAAAAAACTATAAACAAATTAAGGATGTACCTCTAAATGATCTTGCTATTTAAGTACTGTTACATATTCTCGCACATCTTTATGAATGTAGCTTTTTATGAAACAATAATTTCAATTTATTTAGATATATTGACAGATCTTATAATTTTTCAAATTAATTCCAACTGATATTGACAACTAGATATAGAGCGTAGAAATAAGTTTTGAGCACGTTGAAGCAGATTTCTGTTGGATTTTGCAGTGGTCCCTCAAATTTGTTAGCCGTAAATGATGATTGGAAGAACATAGATTTTGTAGATAAGAAGTTTATATCTGAGAGAGGGTTTAGACTTTTTCACCTGTAGTGCTTGCAAGAAGTAGAACTTTTTAGAGGCTTTCTTGACGGTGTTTTGGATGTGGTCTTGGTAATTTAGTTTACTGTCGAGCTGGAGGACGAGGTAGGTGATGCTATCAGTCCATTCAATGCAGTCGTCAAATAAGTTGATTGGAGGAGAGTGGTCTGTTGTTCTAGTAGATTTTGTGAAGAGGACTGCATGAGATTTGCCTGCGTATATGGAGATTCTTCAGATGGAGAGTCAGTCTTCCAGGATTCCTATGTAGTCTTGGAAAATATTTTGAGTTTCCTGCGTGGATTTGTGACTTGTGAGGATCGCTGCATCATCGGCAAAAGGACAGACCTCTACCTGAGGTGACGTAGGGAAGTCGTAGGTGAAAATTTGGAATAATAGGGGAGAGAACAAACTACCTGGCGGACAACCCGCAGGAATATTGTATGTATCAGATAGGTAGGATTGGAGTTTAACTTGGAAGGTTCTATTGTTGAAAAACTAATGGTCAGTTCTGTGGGTAGTGTAGTTAGCAAAGTTGAATGAATCGCAGGGCCTGAGGAAAGTCTCTTGCAGGCAAACGATGTCTGGACTATTGGATCTTATGAAATTTTCAAGTTCGGCATTTCTTGCATGAAGGCCGTCTGCATTCCAGGAAATGATGTGGATGGAGTTTAAGAGTTCTTTAAAGGAGCATTAGAAGGAAAAGTCCGGGTAAAGGAGATTAACACAGGCCATAAATTTATCGGCCTTTGTCATGTTTGAAATAGAGATGTTTATGAATGATTTTATGGTGCCAAACATTTCTTGGACAAGAGGGTTTTTCATCTGTGCAGAGAGTGAAGAGATATTATTTGCCTGGGCTATTGGAATTCGTGTGGAAATTTGGTCTGTCGTGTGCAATACTGGGGATGGCCTGGAGGTGTGGTTAAAGGGCATCTATAGTTGTGCTTGAATCTGAATTGCTCTTTGATTTATTCTTTCTTCCCAAACATTCATAGTTGGAGGAGCAGGGCTAGAGTTTTCTTCTTCTTTTTCAGGTTTCGGTTTATTAATAGGATTGTTGGAGCAGCCCAGGAAATTTTCCAGGTGAGGTACAATGGTAGCATTTTCGTGGTTGGTCCTAAAGCTTATTACATAACCAAGTGATACTATCACCGTCACATTTCAGGCATCTGGGAGAGTAGTAGCAGTGCAGGGAGCTATGAAAAAATCCCTGGCATCTGTAACATTGCGGGGGCTGGTCTTTTTCTTTAGAACTTCAACCTTGATTTTGATTGAGCAGACTTCGGAAATGTTATAAATGTTTTTGTTAGCTTCTGATTTTGGTAAGGAGATCAGAAAGAGTGGCATGGGGAGTCCGGATCTTCATTTAGTGATGGGGCAGCATGCATTGACTTGAAAATTTTTGGCAGCAAGGTCATTAATAATTTCTTGCTCAGGCATATCTATTGGCATACCACTTATGATAACTTTCATGCATTTGTTCTCGGGGAGATTGGAAGGTGTAGGCAGATAAGATGTGTTGTTCAACGTATCTTCGGATGGTAATGTAGGCAGCCGAGGTTTGAAGAAAAATTTTCAGACTGGTGCTGATGAGAGACGTGTCGAGAGCTTCAGTTTGGTAAGGTTTTGCAGTTTTTTAAAAGGGAAGTGGAGTTACTGACGTTATCTATAGTGATGGGTGGAGCTGAGGTTGAGCTTTATGTCTGCGGTGCCGCAGTCGACCCTTGGGTAGACTGAGTGATGGTGGAGGTGCCTGGAGAAGGATTTCTATTGTTCACAGTGCCATTGGAAGGACCAGGAATTGAGAATGGAGCCACCGGTTTTTTTCCAAGGCTAGGTGTTTCCTTTGGATTCTTGGTAGGAGGTATTGCGTATGTGCCGTAGGAAGAAGAGGAGAGTCATCCATCTGAAGGGATTCTAGAGGGTCCTCTATAGAGAGGGAGCTGAATTTGTTTGAACAGATCGTTTGATCTGTTTCTTTTTTTTTTTTTTCTTTGATATTTTATGTTGCAATATTACGTTTTCCTATTTTTGTATGCAAATATTTTTTTCGAAAATATAATACAGTATGATTATTTGACGTTCTGATATCTTTCCAATGCCGCTCTACACTTTTCTTTTTGAAAAGAAATGAGATTTTAAAAAGTTTACGACTTAGATTTGCTGTGTTAAATTATCAAAAGTATTACATCAATAATTATTATAACTATAAGTCAGGGCTTCCTTTCTATCAATAAAGTGTTGTGAAACGGCTATTTTATTTTAAGTGGATGCTGCAGAATTTGCTTAAAATGTTCCGAAATCTAAATTATTTGACGTTAATGTTGACATTATACTGGCACCTAGAGCGTGAATCGCTCTTCTAGCCCAGATCTTGAAAACTGTGATGTAGCTTAGTGAAGATAGATTTAGAACTTGCTCTGTAAAGTGTTCGGAGAGGCTTCGCAATTATTATAGCAATATAAAATTAAAAATACAATTTAAGTTAAATTTAAGACTATAAAACTAAAATTTTAAAACTAAAATTTCTAACTAAAGAGAGATAAAAAAAATTATTTCATTTTTAAAAAAACATTCAATACCATTAATTTTGCTATTTTTTAATTAATGATAAATCTTATGATTAAATTTCATTTCATATATTTATATATTTCCATTACTTGAATTTTATGGAAGAGATTTTCATAAGATGTCAGCAGCTGTAAAATATTCTTTAAAGTATTTAAATTGGAAATAATGCAAATATGGATATTGTTACTTGCTTACATATTATAACAGAGTTTATTTCGATAAAAAATAATAATTTTGTTATAATGGAGGAAAAAAACGTTAATTGAGTTTTTTCGCAAGCTATTTTCAACTATTTATTCCCCGATAAATTATAAATAAACTTTCTTCTGATTAAGAAACATTATTTATGCAACATTAATAATTTAAAAGTGCATAAATATTTTAAAGTACTTGAGTTTTAAAAAATAATTACTTTATTGTAATTAGACAGAAAATTTTCATATATACTTCCTTCTATCGAAATTCCAAAATAAGTTAAAATGTTTGTAGATTTAATTATATATTTCTGTTTTTTTCGTAAAAACTGTAGAATCAAAAATTTATTGTCTTGATTATAATTACAAGTGAAAAGATTAAGATTTTTAAAAAAAAGTAATTGTACTCTCTATCACTATTATCACTGTAATTTCTTATACGATTAAGATTCATTTCTTTTTGTAAGAGTTTTGAGACTAATTGGTGAAAATATATAATAACATTAATTAATTTTTAAACTCATGAACTAAGAAACTCTTGACAACAGTGTATTAATTATAATAAGATGTTAAGTTACTATATTAAGTTTAAATTAATGAAAACCATTATTATTTTATTTAAAGCTCTTGTAATCTCTCTCTAGACTTCAAACATTTCTTTCAAAACAAATAAAATATTTTAAATATTTAATGGTATAATTGAAAGTCTCTTCAGAATAAAAACTTTCTACTAGTTAAAACCGATTTTTTTGTTATAATAAAGCGTTATTCGGTTAGCAATTTTAATTTTTATCATAATTATATTGTTTAATCAGGGAGTAAACACACAACTTTGTACAAATAAAATATTTGACTATGAAAATTGGAATACCATAATATTTACATACTTTTTATTCATTTTACACTCAGGCACACACAGACATGCAAATTAATGTTAATCAATACTAGTTAAATGACAGACACTAATAAATGCAACTGTCTGAATAAAAGTGCAGTTTATCAGCTTTAATGAACAAGAGAAATATTAAATGTAACTGTACCATGAATTTCCAAACTATGAGAAAGAATCTCACTTTTCCCTTCGAGCGTGCTCTCAGTGATTATTCAGCGTAATTCAACATCAAATATATGCAATGTGTTAACAGAAAGAATTTGTTGAATTTTAGTGCATACAAATGTAGTTGAATCAGTCTGTGTCCTAGAGGAATATATAGCAATAAATAAAGAAAACACTTCCGTTCCAGTTGCCATTTCAATTAACACTGTAGACTTCGTGTGCAATGATATTTAAAGGATCTCTATTTAAATTATTTCTTATATTTTTTACAAAAATAGCTTTACCTATTGAAAAAATTATCAATGTACAGCGATAAAAGTTATAAATTAGATTTCTTTTAAACTTTTTTACACACATACATACATAATACGTATATATATATATATATATATATATATATATATATATATATAAGTCCTTAAAACAGAAAATATATGAAAGCAAATTAGTTCGGATAGATTTATTTATTTATTAGTTTTTCACTTTTCCAAGGGTTTCTCCAACATTTTAAGCCATCTAAAATGTAATATTTCAGAAGGTCCTCAAAATAGGCATCTGTCTGAGCGAAGATTTCTTCTATCAATGCGAACAGCTGTCCGACGAACCATTTGTTTTTGTTTTTTTTTAATTTGGAAATAAAACAAAGTCTCTGGGAGCCAAATCCGGTAAATGCGATGGATGTTGTAATAATTCGAACTTTAATTCCATGATTTTGGGCATCAAAACTGTATATATGTACAACTGTGCAGTACTTTGAAGGAAATCTATCTTTTTCTTTTTCATATGAGGACGTTTTTTCTTGATTTCTTGCTTCAACCAGTGCAACAACGATGCATAATACTTCCAGTCATTGTTTTTTTTTTTCTTTTTTAGAGTAATTTGAGAATATGATTCCCAGTGCAATTCAAAATTTTGTGGCCAACACCTTTCCAGCTGATTTCAGCGTTTTTGCTTTCTTCGTTGCTCGTTCGCCATCAAAGCCCGCTGTTTTGACTGTTATTTTGCCCTTAGAATGTAATACTGTATCCCTGCTCATTCCATAGTTATGTACCGATGCAGAAACACGTCAGGACTGTGACGAGAAAGCTCCAAAATAGCCTTAGAGTCGACCAAACGATAGTGCTTATTTTCTCCTGCGAACAAATACGTCATCCGCCTTGCCGAGATTTTTTTCTTGCAAAATTGAAACAAATGTGCCTTGTGATACGCCAAGGGCTTCAACTGCTTGACGCACTATGGTTCGATAATCACTCAAAACCATATCGGGGGTTTTGTCAGTTATTTCGGGAGTAGTCACTTCCACTGGACATCCTGAACGACGTTCATCTTTTCTGGAAATACGGCCACGTTTAAGCTCTTTTACCCATTTGAAATAGTTGCAAGCACAGGAGTAGATATGCCTTGAATTTCATCTAACTCAGCTCTGATCTCTTACTGTATTAAGCTTTTTAAATATTAGTGTTTAATACCACTCCAAACTCACTTCATTTTCTAAATAAACATAAGTTTCTTGCTTGAATGGACAAGAAGAATGAAACCATGTGATGGAAAGAACTCGGACATTAACAGCTGTTTAGTGAGTCATGATACTTAATAAAAACAAACCAGCTCCATTTCTTGCATTTCCTAAGTACTTATTGAATGACTTTCGAAGATATGTAATTATGCATATATATATATATATATTATGCATATATATATATATATATATATATCATACATCCTCTTTTTAAAACTTGTTACTTTCGTTCTTACGCCAGCCTAGGTCCGAGGATCCTACGTGATTGAGAATACTCTGTAGTAAATCTCTTTAATTATTACTCCCCAGGTAGGATATTAGTGAGACATGGTGTCAGGTATCTTCAAATGAGCCGGCAAGCATTTTTCACTGCATCACAAGCTGACTCAGGTATGCGGTGTTATCATCTTAAACCAGCCAGATCCCTAGAATACACCCAAAGATTTAAATAGGATTTGAAATGTCTCTGTTTTTATAATGCTCCGTTAATGGGATCCTGGTTTGCTCATATTATAGGTCTTCGACTCCTACAGATAATCACCTGCCTAATCGTTTTTCTTTCTAAAGCTGACTCTTCAGCAGCTTCTTTATGTTTAACTGCTTCGGAGTGAGTGTTAGGTTTGTTTAGCAAAAGGTTGATAAGCCCTCACCCAAGTAACACGTGATCCGATATTTAATTCGCAACTGAGTAATGTGCTAACACAACTATACAAGTACAGCTGACGAAATGCCAATGGCTTTATAGCCAGTTAGCCGTAACGCCCCTATCTTTAAGCTCTTTTTCTTAAACCTGAGACAGTGTTAAACCACAAAAAGAGAGACACCATGACACCGCTTGATGAAAGCTGCAATAACATTCATTTCTGGCTCCTATTAGAGACTTCGTACTCTGAACGTTTCAGATTCACCATACGAGAATGATGGTCCTAAATTTCATCATCTAAAAATAGTGGTTTCCTAGTTTAAACTGACGGGGAGAGTGCAAACGCTTCCTCTTCCTCCGGGCATGGAATCTACTAGATTACATACTGAGAATTAGGCTTCGATGTCATTCTGGCGATGTTCCTTAATGGAAAGTTGTGCAATTATTTCAGAAATAGTTTGGGAGCCAGAATCATAGTTTGAAGCCTGCGAAAAAATTGATTTAATTTATACTCATTCTTTCTCAATTTTTTCATTTTCCTACTTATTGGTTTACTTTATACATATTAAATTATTATAATTCTGATGTATATTTATATTGTTTCTATCAAATATTACTTCTAGCACATATTTTTTTCTTCAGTAATTAATATTTCTTTTATAATATATATATTTTTAAAGTATTTTTTTAACTGATATTCTTTTAACATTATATATATATATATATATATATATACTTTAAAATTTACTAATGGTTTTTTTTGGTTTCAACATATTTTGTTTTTGTTTTTTTTTTTTTAAATTTTCACATAGAATTGTTTTACAAGAAAAACTCGATTCAGTGATAGTAATCGTAATACTAGATCTTAAGAAGATTTCAGTACATTTTGTACATAATATTATTTATTCCTGTTGAGACATTTTACATTAAGGAATCACAATTCAAGTATTAAAGCATTTGGAACACGCACACAGCGGTAGCTGATTGAAGAAGAGATAAAGTATAACGGGCTAACAAATGTTTACATATGTCTCTGAAATCAGTTAATTAGTTTTTAAAATTTCTTTGAGTTAAAGTTGCAGTAATTTATGTGTTCGAAATAATCAAGCAAAGTTAAAACAAAGAGTATTAAATGACTTTGTATCCTTAAACACACACGTATGTATATATATAAATATATATATATATATATAAATGTATATATATATTGTGTGTGGGGGATTACCATAATATTTTTATTGTGTTCACTTTGTTAAAGCTTTTTATGATACAGTTTTAATAAAATGTCCTAGAATAATTTTATGAAATTTAAACTGCTCAAGCACTTGCTCCCATTTTCATTCCTATCCTATGAGAAACTTTTTAATCAATGATATTTAATCATTGATAACAATTAACTATTTAAATTCATATAAATTATTTTTCAAAAACATTTACAGTAATATTAATAATTAAGATTTATATTTACTATTTTTAAAGCTTTTAAACCTGCATAATTCTCTTGGACGTAGATTTAAAAAAATTGTTATTTAATCGAATGTAAGCTTTCCGTAATTAAATATAATTGTAGATGTACCAGGTATGTTAACTTTTAATGTATAAAACGTATGCTAAAAATTATTCGCATAGCTCTTAATAAATATTAAATGTGACTCTGTAAAATTTAATTAAATTCCGCGTGTATTTATGAAACAATTATTTATTTTCAATACTTTATAATAAATCTCATTTCATCTCTATTGTAAAAAACGTTTTCTCTTTTTTGAAAATAATCCAATTCATCTTCAGCTTCTTCGGAAACATTTTTTGTTATGTGATTAGTTTTCAGTTATTCTTTGAGAAACTCAAAATTAATTACGTTAAATTAAAAGAAAAATTAGCCTTGCCAAATGTGACTCAAAATTATTTTCAAGCATTACAGCAACAGAAATGGCAATTAATGTTTCCCCAAACGAATAATTTCCTTAAAATGTTTGCTTTAACCTCTTAAATGTGAATTCTAATTATAAGGGAAATAGCGAACCAGCTTACTATACGTACAGAAATAAATGAATTATTAGGTGCGAAACTGCGTCATTGCTCTAAAATTAAAAGAGTAAAATAAAATAATTAACACTAGAAGTGATATCACTAATTTGTATGAAGGATAAATGTTTTTCTGTTTAACAAATTTTTTCACTAAAGTAACATCTACTTTAAATATTTGAACAAAAAACGTTTCAAGCTTGAAAAAAAAAAACTACATCCTATAAAAAAAACCATTATATATCACTGGTTATGTAAACAAACTTTTAAGTTCAGTGGATCATATTACAGCAAACATTTTTTATAGTTAGAATAGTAAAGATAATAAAATAATCTTTGAATCATATATACAATAAATAGAAGTTACATAGGTTTCTTATTCTATTGTTTAAAAAGTGCTTCATATTATGTTTTGATTTTCAATTATTTCTAATAAAGACATTTCGAGGTTTTCGTTTATGAGTATCCAGTTGAAATTTTCGAGGACTTGGTCACTCAAATAACCATTGCTGCTGTGCATGTGAGCAAACACTTTTATATAGTTGAAACTATGAGTAATTAACAATTTCATGCATGAATAACTATTGGTGAACTCAAATATTGATTTTTTATAAATATTGCTATAACGAAGAACTTATCAGTAATGCTGTAAATAAATAGTTTATGTTTAACACTCACGCTTGCTGATACCTTCATATACAAGCAATAAATATTGTATGCTCTACTACCCCTTAAAATTTATCCTATAAGTATATATCATCTTTTTCCTATAAGTATATATCATCTTTTTCCTATAAGTATATATCATTTTTTGTATATGATTTTCACTGAAAATCCACACAGCTAGTAAAAACTTTGATATTTTAAACTTTGAGTAGCTTCAATATAATTTTGGAAATTACTTCTGTCTACAAAAAACAGAGAATTGAACTATTATTTCCAAAATCGGTAATTAAAGTATGTATAAAGGAGCAGCTAATATATTTATAAGTGTATGCAAAAAATAAAGTATGGTAGTAAAAATGTATCTAAACCTTTCAAAACTACACTCATGTATAAAATACGTTTAAGAAACTGATGTATTACCAAGGTAAATTCAAAAGTATTTCCTAAAGATCCTATCAAGAACATATTTCGGTTAAAGGTTTTCCATGGCAATAAACATTATTTACAAGCCAATTGTAAATATTGATTCAAAATATAACATAGTTCTGTTATAGTTATATAAATGAAAAATTAGTTTTTAAATATGAAAACGTTATGAGAAAATTAAGGGAAAGTGCTTTAGTAGGAGTTTAGGAAGAACCAAGAGACATAACTTTCTAGTTTAGGACAGAGGTGGTATGGAGTTCCTATGTTTTAAAAACAATTACCTCATAATCACAAATAAAATAAAAAATTTCAGATTTAATATGTCCTTTCTCATAACAATATATTAAATTTTTAAAATATTAAAATCCATCAAATTTAGATTGATCAGA
The DNA here is from genome assembly GCA_019974015.1 of Nephila pilipes. Lineage (NCBI taxonomy): Eukaryota > Metazoa > Arthropoda > Arachnida > Araneae > Nephilidae > Nephila > Nephila pilipes. The sequence goes on from BMAW01090787.1 coordinate 18,701, forward strand.
ACATCTTATGGGATCTCGGTAAGTCACCAGAGATTTAACATATTTGTATTAAGAAGCTAAGTTTATTATTTGACGGAGCGAGAGTCGTTCAGCCATAAGAGACAAAAGCATCCAACCATTAACAATGCTCGAGTGAGAATACTTTCGCAAAGATCTTATGGAGGATATGTGTCTTTCAGTTACTCGCTCTCTGATTAGTGGATTTGAGAGTTTGGACTTGAAAATATTACAAGTTCTATGCTCAAAATATTTTGGAAAGTGCGTCTAGAATTGTATCCCTTTCTACCTGGCTAAGAAGATTCGGTCAGCCTTATGAAACCGGAGAAAGAGGTTCTCTGAAGTCTAATTGCTGTGAGGAGCTTCGGAAACTATTGTAATCTGACTTAGCTCTTTAATACAGTGGGCAACTGTACAGATTTGCTGAGTACTATGATGGTCCTGCATAAGTCTTTCAACATATTAGCATCAAAAATATTAAAATTTAATT
>BMAW01090792.1:0-14403 GCA_019974015.1 Nephila pilipes
ATCATCTCAGCTGCACACCACCACAGGTATCGCACCTCAAGATGTCTCCCATCCAGGTAGCACTCTTCGTACTTGCCATCTTAGCTGTGGCTCTTGCAGGACCAGCAGTTCCAACAAGTCCTCTGCTGGCCATCCAAGAATTGCCCAGACCTTACGAGTTTGGGTATGAATTCGGCGATGGACTGGGCATGACCCAGCACCGAAGAGAAGTCTCTGACGGTACAGGAGCTGTCAAGGGTGGCTATGGGTACACGGATCCTCTGGGAGTGTACAGGAACGTCGAGTATACGGCTGGCAAGGACGGGTACAAGGCCGTCATCCGCAGCAACGAACCTGGAACCTCGAACCATGCTGTTGGCGATGCTGTGTACATCGTGGAACTGCCACCCCCTGCCGTAGTGGCTCAAGGTCTCAGAGCAGGATTGCCCAAGTTAACATTTTAACTTGTGTAAGCAAATGTAACATCAACAGGCTGGATGTAAATAAACCCATTTGAGGCATATTGTTTCATTTATTTTTTTTTCACTTGTCATAATTTACGAATATTTAAGTAAAAAAACAAAACCTTAAAAAGTAATATTCAGATTTCTAAACTTAACTTTATGTTATTTAAAACTAGTTTTAAGTAATTTAGATTTAAGTTTCTGAACGAAATTCAATAAATTAAGCAAAATCTTAATTATAAAGAAATGTAAAGAAAATGCTTCGAAAAATTGAATAATATTTAACAGATTAACTTTATTGACTAGAAAAGATACTTTAGCTTGTGAATTTGATTTAATTTATTAAAAAAAAAATTTCATTATAAATGTAGGCATGATTATAAATTTAACAACTTATTCTTTTCAGCAAATAAGCGGAGATAATTAAAAACTCTCTTTACTACAATCGAAAAATTATGAAGTTCGAAGTAAACGTTGGGATAATAGCCTATGTTGCTCTATATTCCAGGAAAACAATCACTTAAGTAAATGTTCTTAAATACAAACATTTATCTTAATTTAATGAAATGTTTTAACAAGAATATTCAGAAATACAGTTGAACCTCTTAATAAGGGTCACCTACCGGACCAGACATCTTGTGTTCCTTGGTGTCCAGGTGATCTATGGTGAACAATTTTAATCAACATGCTCAGGTAAACAATTTTAAACAAGGGAACAAATCGTTATTAAAATTTATAATAATCACTTGTTATTAAGAAATTGTATGAAAAAATATAGCTATATTTTTAAAAAGATGTATCTTTAGAAAAGTGCTTTAACACTTCAATATTATTGAGTCACAAGTATAATGTTAAAGAAACCATGACAGATGCAAAACGTCTCATGCCACAATCTATCGATTAATCAAAATTACTATTTTATATGAGAAAATAAAAATAATAATAAAAAAAACAGTTTTAAATCTCTATAAATAATAAAAATATAAAATGAATTGAAAACAATTTTTTTGATTTTAATCACAGATTTTCATAGTTTGGTCTGTATTTTAAATTAAAAAAAATATTTAGATGGTATATGATATTTGATTACTTAACTATAAAAAAAGAAATTATTAATAAAAGGCAATTTATGAAAGTATCAAATCAATAATTCTATTTTCGAATTTTCAAAATATAGTAATTTAAGTGATATCTGTAAGCGTTTGATAAGCTTTCTCTCAAACGAAAATCTGATTAATTTAATATTTCCAACTACAAAAGAAATAGAAATTAAACTAATGGGCTGTTTCTTTATACAATTATTACTATGAAAGTTTAATTCAAAGGAGTTTCAAAAGCTAAAATCGTTATTGTAAGTATTTCACTTGGTGAAAAAATTCAAATTATATTAATGTTTGCAAATATAGAAAATGTTTCAAATAATTTCTTCCTCTTTATCCTACGGGAGTTCAAAAGTTTCAAATGCAAAAGAATACCTTTTAATATATATAAATCCTTATAAAGAAATTTCTTAGATAACTTTTCTTTAATGAATTAAAAAAAATTTAGGAAGAAATTTTCGAGTTGTAAATAGATTCGTAGTAAAAACACAGCTACACTAATACTTATGATATAATTTTATAAATTTTAATGATACGCTTCTGCCTAACAGGTTTAAAACTATAATAACTTGGAATGGAAAAGAAAAAATTGTATCAAGATCACTTTTTACCTTACTGATAATTTTTAGTTCGTCAGAACACTAAAAATCTCCCATTGTTACGTATATCATATTTCGAAGTTGATTAAAGTTTACTTAAAAATTCGACAGTACAATGATATTAAACACAGAAAATTCTTGTATTACTATATTAGAACTAAAATTTCATTTTATGAATATCTCTCTGTAAAAATAAAAATATATCTCTCTGTTTCTGATTTTGAAAAGAATTCTAGCAACATGTACTGAAAAAATGTTCCTAAAATTATACATTATTTAACAAAATAAAAATACTTAAAAGACATTCTAAAAACTGGAAGAATTCTATGCAAAGTTTTACAAAGAACAGATTTGACCACCCAAGGTGCACTCTTTTTTAATAAATATTATTAAGTTACTCAATTAAATATAAAAATTAAAGTAAACGATGAAATTATGAGGAATGGGCAATAGTAAACTTTTCCAATATTAAAATTAAAGGAAACTATAAATTATTAAATTGAATGTATTTAAGCTAAATGAAATTAAAATTAATACAAACGATAAATTATTAAAATGAATACATTTAAGCAATACATAACGTTTACAACATTTACAACAATAATACATTTACAACAATAACGTAATTAAAATTGAAGCGAACGATTAAAAATTGAAAAGTGATCCGGTACGCCAATTTATAGCCTACCAAAAACAATAGCCCATTAGGTGGCTAATAAATTTGGTAGATCCTATGGCGTAAGAATCTATCCCAAAACATTATTCTCTCCCATAAAATTATTCTGGTGCAAAAAAAGATTTATGGTCATAACGTTAATGGAACATCTCTGTAGCACACATGATATGTATTACAATTGTAACTGTATAAGATTTTCAATATTTGTATTTTATGCTTTAAATAAAAAAAAATTCTATTAAGTGTAATAACATAAAAATTCAATACGTTGTTACTTTTAATCATGCTTGGAAGGAAGCTAAATCAAGAAGGAAATATTTGAAATGAATTTGTAGTCCATGATTCAAAAACATGGTCTTCTCAACAATAGTAAAAAAATATTTTGCATTTCATATTATCTGGTGGTCATTTTTATTGTGACTTCCAACTTCCATACAAATTAATATAATGAAACATAATAATTTTTTTAAAAAGAAAAATATATAAACTTTTTTATATGTTTCTTTTAAAGCTTACATAGATTTTAAATAAAAATTCACATTAAAATTGACTTATTTTGTATATGAGAAGTTCGACGTTAAAATAACGTTTGACGCAGAGTTCATGCGCCTGTTTTTTTTTCAAATGAACATTAGATTCTTTTCCAATTGATTGTAAATGGTACAGATTTTAGCACAGACTAAGACACAAAATAATTGTCATGTTATAATTAGGATTTTTTTTATACTAGGCATACGCATTTTTAGAAAGAAGACTAAAAATTGAAAAATTATATTTTACTTCAGTAATTTGTATAGATATAATTATTCAAATTAAGAATAAAATTTATTCGTAGTTGTATTTCTTACAAATCGAAGGTATCATGTGAACATCTTTAATAAACATAATTTATACATGAAGAATATTTTTTTGTTGTTTTGTTTATCTATTTTTTTATTCATATTAAAATTTCTAATTTGATATGTATTTTGTCCTTCAGAGGCAACGGTAACCTAGCGGTCATAGTCGCGAACTCGTCGACGTCATTGATTTGTCGAGTCTGGATTCGATCCCTGATACTATTAAAGACCCGTCGTGTATCAGAGCCAATGCATGTTAAATCTGGTTGAGATCTCAAGTCCTTCCGTCGGTGTGATATAGAAATTTGAAGATGGAGATGTCAGCTTAAGGGTCATTCTCCCTATTCTACCGAGGAACAAAATCACGAGATCCGTCGTCAACAGCTCTCATGTTGCTTCTGAGAGCGACATTAATATACAATCAATACATTCATTTTTTAGAAATTATAGTTGCTCATAATCATAATGGAGAATAATAAAATAAGCGAGAGTACATGTTAAAACCTCTCCATATAAAGGAACCTTGATTACTTGGTAGGGCCAAACACCCACCTCAAAATGTGTTAAAAATTTCTAAATCAGAATATCCGAACTGACTGGATTTTGGGTTGTACTTTTTAGCCATTTGATCCATCATATCCACACCAAATTCAATGTTTAAAAAAAACAGTAGTTTCCGGTTTCAATTTACCTGTTTTCTCAATTTTTAGGAATTTATGCTTCGAGCTTTGTAAAAGCTGTTTGCTCTTTTGTTTTGTTTGCTTTTATAAATTGTTAAAGTGTATTTATTTGATTTTTAAAGCTACGTTGAATAACATGCCATTTTGTCTTTCTTTAATTTTTCAGGTTTCGGTAATTCCTTCTTATTCGCGCAAATAGTTCCTACAGAGATCATTTGCTTTGACGGAAGTTGGAAAATTAGAATTAGATAGAATGATATTACTTCTAGATAGAAATTAGCAATAAGTTTGAGATTTCATTGCAGATAAAACCGTATTTTTTCCAGCGGTTACGGTAGACAGTGGTGTACATAAAATTATCAGGAAGAATGAAAGAAGAGAGATAGATATTAAAACTCTCTCTCTCTAAGTAGTTATACATATAGGAAAGGCCATGTATCAAGTTCAGGAAAAAGGAAAATTTTGAATTTAAGAATGGTAATTAAAGTCTAAAAAGTGATCATTTGACTGCTCTGGTAGGTTTGTTCTTAAAAAGGTTATTATAATCGAGTTTATAAGCAAATTTATCCTTTGAAGTTATTACTTAAAAATTCCAAAACATGGCTTTTTTTTAACGAAAACCCTTTAATTCAAAATAAGACTTCCCCTGATTATAAAAAAGCAAATTTATTATTCGATTCTATAAAATGAGAGGCAAATCACTAAATAAAATATATCTATAGCTATAGACCAATATAATTGTATTTTTGAAAAATAAAAGTTTTCATTCCCTCCTCATTTTTCATGTTCATTGTCTTATTTTGTTACGTCACAGGTTTTAATGAAAGTTTGAAAAAAAGTGGGTAAACTTCTAAGCTGTTCATTATTAACTTTGCAGAAAATACTACTTAAAAATAGATTTTTCATTAAAAATTGGATAGTGGATGCATGGAATCTTCAAACCATTTTTCAATTTGCATCAAGATAATGTTACATAAATTTATTCGTGTGAATATAAGATTTTCTCTGACAATGATACCAACTTTGTTGAATGGTTTATTTGGTAGGTATATTTTCCTTAAGTGGCGCAAGAGTCATTTCTATCCGAACTGCTTCAAACTTTCCTCAATTTACTAATATCTAAGTGCATCACATAAGATTACGACATAGATGTAGGGTAATAAAAGGGGGGAAGCTAAGCATTGATTGACAAGATGGAGGCCAAATATAACGAAAGATTGCTAAAACCTAAAGAGATATGTTACCCGTGATTTCCAAAAAGAGTTAGCTCTATGAGAGAGAAAGGAAAATCACTGGAGCCCTTCAGGGTTGTAAAATCTTATGCCCATGAGGGTTTGAATGTTTTAAACCTGAAATATATAAATTATCATTATAAATGCTATTCTAACCATAAACTGTGAAGAACCTCAGAGAAAAATTTGTTAGTCAACACAACTTTTTGTGTCTAAAATGATTTGCTCAAAATTATTCATTATTAGAGTAGAAAAGTCTCATCTTTGGCAAGGAATTTTTGATTATAGATTATGTTTTGTTGTAAATGTAATATTTAAATACAGATATTTTGTAATATATTATAAATTCAAGAATAGTCGCTCGTCTAACAAAAAGTAGCATTAAAATATTTCATTAAAATTAACATAAAATATACGCAATAACTGAAAAAAGACTTTCAGTTTTTGAAAAGAGACCTAACATGAAAAATGTTTGTTAATTCAGTGCCATACATAGATTTTTAACTGAATGTAAAAAATTGTCTAAGTTAGTGAAATAAATAAAAAGTAAAATAAAATCAGGGTGAATCATGGTATCTTAAACAATTATCGGAGTTATTAAGTGGCTTTTTCTCCTAAATCATGCCAAGTATTACTGTCTCCAAAACATTGAAAAGAGAGTTATTGTCTCAAAATTTATTTTATGAGCTTGTGATAATCTGATCCTATTTTCAATCACTTCATAAATTTCTAATTATATATAAGTTTATGTCTACACATGTTAACCCATATATTTAAAATATTTAGTGTTTTATATGTTAATCCATAATATTGTTTATGTTAAATTTTACTTTAAAATCAAAACTTCTTATACATTTTTAGAATTTATGGGAAAAGTGCAAGAGATTAGAGTAAAAAAAAATCTCTCTTGAATTGCAAAAAGATATTTTAATCGGAAGAAAAGAGTATCTTGTAAGTATACAAGTAATATAAACATAAAATGAAAATTCATGTGCGAAATTATAAACAAAAGGTACAATATAGGCAGGAGTAAAGAAGAAAGCTAAATTAAATTTTAAATAGGAAGAGATCTTATTAAAGACTAGCAAGTATACCCTTTTTTTGCACAGATGAATAGAAAAAAATATTATAATCGGGACAGAAAGAGATTTTAAAAAAAAGTGGTGAAGACCAATTTTTCAATAATATTTTGAGTAATTTTAAATTAACCGTAAATTAGACTCCCGAGAAGGAATGATATAGTAAATAAAATAGTTAAGGGTCAAAGATACAACTTAAAAAATAAAGAGAAAGAAGATAGCAATTTATTAAATTTCACAAATTTTGAAAAGTTACAAAAAGTAGTTCTTTGTAAAATAACAATCTTTGATATTTTTAACGAAGCTGTTACTAATTATGAAATCATCACTGCTGAACAGAACAGCACTGGTTACAAAAGAGGGGGAAAGTTCAAATGCACGCAATTTAGAAATAGAATTTTAAAAAATAATTTGCGAAGGTTTAAAGTTTTGAGATTTTAGGGCTAAATAATTAGCGATGTTTTGAATTCAATGATCATCGATAAAACAGATACTGTTGTAAAAATTCGGAGCGTTTTGTTAAAAGTATTTCTTCTGAATTGCACAAATTTTCAATCGGATAGCATTATTAAATTATTCATTTGAAACAGAAACGAAATCCTAGTATAAAGAACGGATAAATGTTTAGAAATAATAATTACACATTCCGCTACAAAGAGCAGAAAATGAATAGATAAAAATACATTCAAAGAACCTAATGAAGATAGATAGCAAGGAACATGAAAAACCGTAATCTTAAGCGAATTCCAAAAAAACGGCTCCGAGATGCATACTTTGAATGTCCATAGATTCTTTGTACCAAATTTCATTCTTATGTGTTTTGTTGTTTTTGCACTGAGCTGCAAAGACACACACAAACACTTTCTTTTATTAATATATTATATTAGAGAGATCTTGGTTAATCGAAATTGTAACATCATTACAAAATGCAAAATGCTCATGATATTTCTATTCATTTAAATTTGAATTTACCTAAATACATCACAAGCATTAATTCTTATGTGCCTTAAAATTAATAATTCACAGCTCTGAGAAGACCTCACTCGCATTTCCCTAAGCAAACCTCAGTGTCTGCTTTACTACGATGTTTGATATGAAAACTTCGTCTTGAAAAATAACCGTGAAAAATACAAATAAGATTTATTATATAATAAAAAAGTTTAATGAATAATGCAGAGAATATTAAGGAAATATACAAGAAATTATTGGAACGTTATAGTGTAAAAAGTTAAGCTGAGAGCAACTATTTGAATCGGAACAAGATATTTAGAAGTCTACTATTAGAGTCTGCAAGATAAGTTGTTATCTTTACTATAATATTTCGTTGAGCAGAATAAGATAAACGCTCCACATATATTCTATGACGTTGCGCTAAGCGTGAATTTCTCTACAGTAACCTTGGAGACTTTTTAATAACTTGATTTGCATGAAATTACAATTTCTTCCCAACCCAAATGAAACGTGATTAGCTGAATTTGATGATGACAGAATTGAAGTGAAGTAAATGAGAGATAATGATATATAAATGAAATAGAATTGAAGGAAATGAAAGGGAGGTAGAGGATAACGACTTGCTGATATAGATTGCTAATTCGGATTGAAACACCTTAATAAGTTTTGTGAATAGAAGCGAACTCATAAAAATCGACTATTTTTGTAAAGTGATTTAATCTAAAGGCGGGATTTGGTAAGTTAAGGCTTCATAATTAAATCTTAATCTAGGGTTGTTGAATTAATTGAGAACCGAGGGCGAGTGACCTCAACTATGCTTCAGTGATAAATAAAGTACTTTCTATTGTTCTTGCGTATTTTCCATTCGAATTTCGTAATTAATAACGGTTTAATTACAAGAAGCAATGATCGTTGAATTAAATAATAATGAAGGGTAGTAGTCACAGTTTAAGGAATTTTGATAGTGAATAGCCTTTCAAAGACGTGAATAAATTAGTTAAACATTTTATCTGATCTTCTTTGAATAATTATGTCTAATACTCTTATATACATCATTTCGTTACATGGCTTTCATAATATACGATTATAACGTAAACTCAATTAATACATGCAGTTTTATCCATATTCATGAAAAAGTATTTAATGTTCTTCCTCTACTTTATAGTCAATGAAGAGGTACATTTTGAGAAATATTTCATCTTTAGGGAATGTGTTTAATATTGGCATAGAAATCAATTTAAAATGGGGCTAATATGCCATTGCTGTTAAAGCTATAAAAGCTGGTAAATTTTTGATTTTATATCCTCAATAATTTAAACTTCAATAACATGTTCTTGATTTTGAAAACACTGATTGATTCTTAACACAGGAATTAAATGATTGACTAAAAATACTTACATTGTGTTAAGTGAGCTATTTTTTGTAAAGTAAAGAAAATCACTGATTTACATTTTTGTCCTCATGTTCACAAAACATATCTAATCTAGTTACGGTTGTGAAAAAGTAATTTATTGAAACTTTTAATAATTATAATAGACTTCTAAAGTGAAAAAAAGAAATATAATTGAATACAGAGGTAAAATATCGATATTAATTAAAAAAAACTATATTTAAGATATTTATAAAACTATATAAAAAATATTTATTTATTAAGTGGAGTTGTAACGGGTTTTCCTACACACATTTTTTTTAAATAGCCTTTGGGGGTATTTTACTACGTTGTTTGATATCAGAATCTCAAATCGTGAAGAAACACTGATATATCCATATTATACAAAAGAAGTGTAGTGAATAGTATAGAGGAATTAGAGAAATTTATAGGAAAAGTACATAGGCTCGAAGAATTGAGAGGCTATGTATTAAGAGTCTATATCCTAACTCGGAATCCATCCCAAGAAATCTATTAAATCGGTTACAATAAATTCAACCCTTCTATTTGATTTATTAAAATAAGAATTCTCCATTATAATATTAATATTTGATTAATGATGCAATTAATTAAATGCTAAATATTATTCATTAATTTTAATATGGTTTATTCTTAGTTTCAACAGCTCGTTAAAGATATTTTGATAAAATTATTATTGTTACACCTCTCGTAAAAATAATGAAAAAAGTCCGCTACAGAGTCAACACCAAATTTATATTTACAGTCTAAAGAACACGCATATTCTTAAATGGAGGGCATTTTTACTTTTGACCAAAAATAAAATTGTCAAAAAATACCAGAAGCATTAAGAACAATTCGTTGAAAATATCATTCCTAATAAAAATTTCTTTTCTTGAATACCAGGAAGAAACTACGGAGCCAACCCAAATCTCATTCGATCATTTAACGATAAGTTTAACAAGCATGATATTAAAAATCGAACGCTGAACCTATTTGGAACATTTATCTGCAAGTTTCAAAATCAAAGAAAAGCCCTTAACATTAAGTCCTTATGAATAGAGAGAGTTTGAAAAATATTGACATGTAATATGCTATTGTATACTTTGAGACAGCCTTCCTTAATTATTTAACTCAACAGCCATCTTTAAGTCTAATTAAGTAGTCAATGTGCTCAAAACTCTAATTAAAGATACGTAACAGCAGGACAATACACTTTATTATCTATCAAATGCATGCAAGACCGCTCTCTCTCGAATCCCTCTTAACTCAGTTAATGCTAGTTTATGTTCTAAAAATAAAGACGTATCTTACCAAAATCACTCATTCCGATTCAAGCACTTCTCAATTATTCCCTCAGATTTGACTCCCATTATTTTGATCAGGTGTCACTTTTGACTACTTTCAATATAAACGATTAATTACAATGATTCACTACAAACTATAACATCTATCAGCTTGGCGTTATCCTCTATCTCTTTTTTTCCCTTTCAATTTAATTTCGCTTATATATCACTATCACTAATTCAGTTCACTATACAGCTTCGTCTAATTTACCTAATCGCGTTTCATTTGGTTGGTAAGGAGTTGCATGCAATTCAAACTACCAAAAAATCCTCCAGTTAAGTGAAGAGAAAATAGAACCAAGCTCAACGTCATAACTTTTTCCGAATGAAAAAAAGTTAATCATTACAATGAATTCTAATCGAAAGTCATCCTGATGTACTGTAATTGACTTCAAATTCTTCATATTCAATTGGATTGTTTGCGGTTTATAAAGGCGAACACATCTACGTGATATAAACAGATTTTACAACTTTCACGAATTCAGTGTTTGTTGAAATGAACCACTTACATTGGTAAGAAATTAATAAGAATTTATTAAATTGTAAAGTGCTGTACTGGAAGGTTTTATTAGTATTCATAAATTTATTGCGTTTAACGTTTCACACAGTCAACCATTGTCTTTTGAGAGGATAAAGAAACAATTTTCATATTTGTTCAAATTAATTCTAATAACACAAGTTCCTTGAAACCAAAAGTAAAATTACTTAATGTGCACAAATAAATGTTATACGAGTACATGCTAAAAATATGGTTATGAGAAATTTAAAAGCAAAATTAAACTGTGTTTTTTATCCTCTATAAAAAGTAGGTATTTTTTATTGGGTCTGCATAATTCTAGAGTATTACAATGGAACATTTTGCAAAATATATAAAATACATTGCGACAAAATTAATATTTCAAGTTGTATTCTTAAAATTTAGTATAATTTTTATAAGGAATATTAGTGCAGCTTAGAGAGAGAGAAAAATCTCAAAACGTTCTGTGGACAATAGAGAATTTCATATACAAGCACTAAATGTTTCCACCTTATTTTAATTATATTTTAGTTAAAAAAAAAAAAACAAGTGCATCTCATATAATTAAATAAGAAAACGAGAAACAATTATGAAAGATAGCTTTAGAACTTTTATTTAAGCTCTTTAAGTTTGTGGTTTGAAATATATTTGACTATCCTTCTACAAATTTGATACTAAGATTTTTTGGAATAAACTAATAAAATGTAAATATGAAAAGTTAAAATTATTTTGCGTATTTTTTCCTAAAGAAAGACAAGAATGTAACCAACAGAGGAAAGATGCTTAGAAAATAAAAAGACAAAGATAGCAGTTCTAAAATTGCTTTAAAATTTTTAATATGATCTCGCTAGTTTCCCCTTTCCACTAACCTTTTGGACTTTTTTATGACGTTATTTTATTTGAGATCCGTGCCTTGTGAATAAACCATGACCTTTGTAAATCAGCATTGCTTTATAAAAAAAAAATTTTCCTCCATAATTACTATTATATATATTAGAATCGTATTGAATAGGAAATGCTTATACAAAGATATTGGACACATAAAAGTGCTATGAGTAGATGAATGTTAGCAAAATTATCTTGCTTACGATAGTGCGCACGATTTTCTCTTAAAAAATTCATAATTTTTTAATTAATTCATAATTTAATTTTTTAAAATTCATAATTTAATTTTTTTAAATACATAATTTAATTTTTTAAAATACATAATTTAATTTTTTAAAATTCATAATGTTAATTTGTTGAATCATTATAATAATTAAACAAAGACTAATTAATTATTCCTAATTGACTATTTCATTGATTGATTAATTATTAAATCGGGATTGGTCAAATTTTGTGTGGTGAAGCGGGGATGTCACCAATTGCTTAGATTTATTCTGTTTTCTGTCAAGTGTTGCATGCATACTTTTGTGACGTTGAGGTATTCGTGATTTTCTCTTCACTAATCTTGGTCACTTTGATAATTCAAATCCTTGAACTCCTTGTCAAACAAATGAAGCGTGGTTAGGAAAATTAGATGAAAATGAGAAGTGTAGTGAATTGATTTAGAGATAGTGATATATAAATTAAATAGAATTGAAAGTGAACAGGAGATAGAGGATAACGACAAGCTAATATATGTGTAGATTGAAGTGAATCATTATAATTAATCATTTATATTGAAAGTAGTTGAAAGTGGCACCTGATCAAAATAATGGGAGTCAAATCTGCGGGAATAATCGAGAAGTGCTCGAATGGGGGATTTTGGTAAGATACGTCTTTATTATTAGAACATAAACTAGAATTAACTGAGTTAATTCGAGAGAGAGCGATCCTTCATACTCTATGTTATTCGCTCATAAACTATTTTATCTTTCCTTGACATATCTTCAATTGGAGTCTCGAACTTATTGACTGTTTATTCAGACTTTAAGATAGCTGTAGAATTAAATAAAGATGAAAATACACCCCAATTATGTATTATTTAAGATAATATGCATGGAAAGCTAAATTAAAAATGTTTCATTTCTTAAATGAATCACACAAGAAATATTGAAAATTTTAATAAAAATTTTATTTTAAAAACAATAATTTTTTCTCAACAATAATGTTGCAGCGTATCGAAAAGCATGCCATATTGTTCTTCAAAGTCATGTTGATGCAACAAAAAAAGCGAAATGATTTTAGTATAAATATTATACGGTATAATCTAGCATTTTTCAATATTTCTGTGTTCATTAAGTTTATACTCAAAATTTTTAATTTAAATTTTAGAAGTAAATAAATTTTTCTCATTTTTTTAGTCTTATGGTTCTTTAATCATGAATCATTAAGAACAGAAAAGTACTTTATTTTTTTTAAAAAAAAAAAGCATGTAAGTTGAATATCATGATAAAACTAAAACGAAGTGTGAAAGAAATTCTTAAGCTTTTATAAAAATAAATTGATTTCTGAAGAAAAAGATAAGTGTTCTGTGTAAAATATAACTTATTATTAAACCAACATTCGTTGAAATAAACAATAATGCTTAGTAATTGTAAAATTTGTCTCCATATTTCACAGTAAAATTTTTGAATAATTTATATGGTTGTCAAAAAGTAGTGTTACATTTTGACATGAACAAAATTAAATTAAAAATAATTTGGTATTAGAAAATTATGAATGTAAAAATAAAAAAATAATTAGCTATTAATTTCTTCAATTATTCATAACAACAATTTTTAGCTTTCGTTTATTTGAATATGTAAGCAATGAAAAAATATCCAAGTATTGAATTCCGTTAATATTATTCATAGTTACACTTTCCTATTCATACATATGTTCTATTATAGAGAATTTCAGTAATTTAGCAATGGAATTATTAAATGATTTCTTGACCGAGGTTAAAATTACGAAGTCCGTCACCAATAATTCTGGTGCTGCTTCTCAGTTAGAGGTTAGTAAACAATCAAAATCTTAAATGCTTTCAGTGTAAAATAAAGGCTGTAATAAATTTTATATATCTTTGTTAAGTTTTATAGTATAAAAACAGAACCAGAATCTTAAAGTACTTAAAAATATTTTTAAATACCTTTAAAGCGTCTACAATATATATTTTATACTTTTTTCGTTATTTTTCCATTTATTTTGAAATAAAAATGCACTTTTTTAAAGCTTTAATTAAATATCATTCCCTGCCTATGTAAATCTTGAAGTAAGAATAAGCTTCTGTGAAGAAGGATAAAGCAGAATCTCTGAAAAGAATTTATTCAGAAATGATAATGGAAAATATTCAACGAAAAAGCAAAAAGATGAAGAAAGCAAAAACGTGTGACTTCAACAGCAACAAAAAACTAATAACGAGGCACACCCAAAAAAAGGAATACACCTTTTCAAATATCAAATGCAAGGTTACTTACCAAAAACCTATAAATCTTCAGCTGTAAAATGCAAATAATTTCCTGAATTTTTTTTAAATATCTTAAATAACTTGCATTCACTCTCTGGAGTATAAAAACCAGCGACTAGTCTCAAAATGTGCACACAATCATCTCAGCTGCACACCACCACAGGTATCGCACCTCAAGATGTCT